>JAODAL010029063.1:0-52255 GCA_025379985.1 Phyllomedusa bahiana | reverse complement strand
TAAAGGATAAAAAAAGGCATCACATTCCCGGGCTGTGAGGGTCTTTTGGGCCCTCCTTATCTATGGACCACTCCTCACGCTTCAGGAATTCTGAACACAGGGTAACTTCTGACTAGGGCATCTTGGATTACACGACGATCTATACAAAACTACTACAGGGGGCCATTTTGTTTAACCTTTAAATGACAAAAAGATATACATAAGCTTTACATTGTACTATATAATATGTGCCTTTATATAAAAATTTTTAAAAAAATTTTTGTGAGGATATACAATTTAATACTTTTAAAATAAGACACAAAGGGATTACACATATATAAAATCTTTTTTCCCCTCCACAAACTATTTTTGGGACAGCCAACCAAATTTTTTTTTTACTGAATTTTTCTTTCCCATAAAAAATAACAAAAATAAACTTCTATTTCACAACTAGCAATAACTAGCGATACCTAATTTTCTAAAACAAATTTTTTAAGAAAATAAATGATTTTAAATAATATATTATTGGTTTGAATTGTTTTTATTGGTTTTAATTTTTTTTTAATTACATTTTTTAGAAAAATATAAATAAGAAAAAAAGAAAAATTTAACAGAAACTTGAAAATTCAAACACAAATAAAATAATATAGTTTCAGGAAATTAAAGGGGGAATTCACACGAAGTATTTCAAAACCCGCATGTCTGCAGGAAAACCATGGGTTTTTTCCTTTAAAATTCTGCGCTTGCAAACCCAAACTTTTAAAGAAAAACAATGCAGCTGTCAGGCAAATTTCGCCCCCTGTTTTTTGAATAAAATCTGTATGCCCTACTTCGGCTTTTTCCCACTTTCTCAATATTTTTTGGAGTGGGGTTTCCCAAAATGCCCCAAATAAGCTCCAAAAACACTTGGAAATACCCGTAATAATTTACCAATGATGTCCATGAAAACAGTCTTCTCCCATTCAACTTTGTTAAATACTCATATCTAAAAGAGAACCTGTCAGCTGTTGCATGCTGGCCAGACCACCAGCATAAAAAAGTCAAAGGTACCCCTTTATGAGACATTTTTTTTTAAATACCAAAGCTTCCCAAAAAATCACTTTGAAAAAACTGGGCACGGAAGAAGATCCAAAGTTCAGCTTCTCCCCGCCAACTCAAGGAAACCTGTACATTCCATGCTGTCTGGGTTCCTCTAAAAATTTTCCTCCTGTTTTCCCGGGGAACAGGGCCTAGTTACAACAAATTTTTTTATTATTTTATTTATTTTAAAGCGCCTTGATTCCCGGGGCTGTACATTGAGGGGGTTACATACATAACATAAGTCAAACGAGCAGAATCCCCGATTAGAACCCCCAAACCCCTCATAACAGGGGATGTCACAGCCGTGTCATATGCCATCACTGCCTAAGATGAAAGTGAACTAATTTTTGTTTCCCTTTTTGCAAGGGTGAGGTATTAGAATTTTGAAATAGTCTCAGATAAATCCTCTATATCTGTGGTATCAAACTCATTTTCACCAGGATCCACGTCAGCATCAAGGGCTGTTCGATGGCAGCTAGTGTGCCTGGGCATCGCTGTCAGAGCTACAGTGCCACCTTTGAGTTGCTAAACAGAGTGGTGAGGGAGGTGCGCACTGAAGCTCCGAATCCAAGATGGCGCCCACTGCCTATGCTAGCACCTCTGTCAAGCACTGACTGCATCCTCCAGACCTTGTCCATCCCTGCCTGTTGTAGCTAAGCTCTCACAGGCCACGCAAAATTAAGAGACAGGCTAGATTTGTGAAAATCCATTGTATGCCCAATGCATGTGTGACGACTCCTTCTGTCTTATGTAGTCAATAAGGATCTTAAAAGATATTGCTGTTTGAGGTTACCTTATTGTTGGAACTGCAAACGGATCAAAACTGTCCAACTTCTTTACATCAATTGGAACCGATATTCTACCTAGAAGACGACAGCAGATTACTTCCAGGCAAGTTAAATGTGTACACAATCTTATCTCAGTGTTTCTTATATGGAGTTCATACCCTCAAAAGCAGGTTACATAATATGTTCTTATCCCAAAACAAATGTATGTATCCTACTGTAATAAACCAGCTAATTGTTTGCCATGCTTGGCATGCATTTAAAGGAAACCTGTCAAATGGTTTATGCTGCCCTATCTGGGAGCAGGATATGACAGACGTTGAGCTCTGTGTTATACAGGTTTATATGATTTGAAGCTGAATTTGAGTAAAAAGCAAAAGTAAATCCTGACAGGATTCCTAGGAGAGACAGTAAGAGCCCTGCTAGCCCCAGCCAGATGCAGTGATTGACCAGGTTCCCTGAATCAGCGTGTGTATAGAGCAAACTGTCAATCAATGTAGGTGTGTGATGTTAGCAGGACTCTCGATGTCTCTCCTAAGAGTCCTGTCAGGATTCACTCTGCTTTTTACTACAAATCCAGCTCCAAATCATACATAACTATATATCAAAGAGTTCAACTACTCCATCTCATCCTGCTCTTATATAGGGCAGTATATACTACCTTGTAAATTCTTTTTAACAAGTTTAGTTTTACCTTTTGCAGTACAAGAGAGAATGGCTGGCTACACTCTCTTGACATATGGCAGAGGAGGAAAGAAAAAAAAAAAAGGTACATACCCCAACTGTATGCCATAAATACATTATCATTACAAGATTAGACAAAGATTTAAGAGGTTAATAATCTTACAAAGTGATTGTACATCCCTAGGGAGTCTTGGAACCCCACCAACCATGAAAGTAAAGGGGCCACAGCCCTGATTAAGAGCTGCATCATCTTCACCGTTTGTCCTCTGTAAAACACCTGGCCACTGCTGACAGGAAAATGCACTGCGGCCCTGTCCAAGCTAAGGAAGCTAAGCTGCAGTTTCCTGCATTGCTGGGGACTGGGAACACTGCTATGCATGAAAGAATGGAGGCCGCACTAAAGCTTCTACATTGAATGGAGCGAAGGAGATTGAACCAACACCAATAATAAAGGGATAGCATATCATAGGGACATGCCAACACTCTAGACCACGGGTGTCAAACACAAGGCCCTTGGGCGGAATGTGGCCCGGCACATTTTTCTGAGCCAAGCCGAAATGACTACTGCAGCACTCAGGTTACTAAGCAGCAGTCGCTCTTAGTGGATGCCTGCAAGAGAAGTTAAAACATTTTTTTTTTAATATTCCATGAATGCTATGTCCCAATAATAGAAAAATATGAGCGTTTCTGGTCACTGCTTTACACTACATGAGACTTTTCTGTTACTGGGAGGCCAATGGCAATGTCCCTGGTAACCATTGAGAAACTGTGAAAAACCGCACCCCAACATATATGATAGTGAAAAATATGGAGGATGGAGAAAAATAGCTCAAATAAAGTCTTATTTGGATACATTTGTGCTATTTTTCTTTATTGCTACACCATGATATATATTGGGGTACGGTTTTCACATTATCTCAGTGGTTACCAGAGACGTAGTTACTAATGATATGTCAATGGCCTCCTAGTAACAGAAATGTCTCCCATGTGGTGTAAAACACTGACCAGAAATGCTCTTTTTTTTATCATTGACATGATTTGCTGCATGCCCAATAATCACCCCCTTTTGGAATTTTACAAATAAAAAAAAAAAAAGTTACACATAACTGGTATCGCCACATGCGTAAAAGGGCTAATTATAATAGTAATACTGTACAAAGGTAACTACTTCTTAACAAGTCGTTTAACTATTAAGGAGACATTCCATTTATACCATTTTAAAATTATGTCGGCCCTTCAAGGTACACCATGAGGCAGATGTGGCCCCCCGTGAAAATGAATTTGACACCTCTGCTCTAGAAGATAAAGATCCTAACCACATATCTGGAAACTTTGTACACTTGCCTGTTTTCGGATGGACACTGAAGGGACTTTTTAGCAAGTGATTTACTCCTTTGCTGACATTAATATCCAAGCGGGGGTAGCAATATTGTAACATAATTTCCTTTGCTGAATATGCACCTTTTTTGGCATCCTGCATAGGAATACAACACAGACAAGGAAAATGAATCCACAAGTTTTCCCAGTCATATAGATTACAAACAAATGGCCGCTAAAGCACAAAATTATACAACACCTCTATGAACACATCAGAGAACAGAAAAATAGCATAAGGCAGAAGATATTATAGGAGCAAGGACAAAGATCATGCATGACATGCAACCATGGGGGTATTTACACACATGAGGAGGCAAACTTCTAGACAACTTGTCCCAACGATCTACAGAGGTTCGAGCTTTTTGGAATTCACGTGGGAGATTCTCTCGCACTGGTGGTTAAATACATTAAGGAGACAAAAGAGGTTTCAAATAACTAGATAAGTAATATTGTCTTTTACATAGCATATGGGTCCTTAAACGGCCGTATTAATTGGTTTCAGAATGACATTGTATGCTGAAACTATAAAACTCTTTGGAAAACTGATAATTGTTTCCAAGGCCCCAAAATGTCACCCAAAATAATACAAAATGGAGATTAAAGAAAATGAATCAGATAATGAATACAAAGAAACTCCTTATATACAGTTAGGTCCATATATATTTAGATACTGACACAAATTTTGTTTTTGTACCCGTTTACTGAAACATATCAAGTTATAGTTATATAATGGACATAAAGTCCGTACTTCAAGCTTTCATTTGAAGATATCCACATTAAAATTGGATGAAGGGTTTAGGAGTTTCAGCTCCTTAACATGTAGCCACCTTGCTTTTAAAGGGACCAAAAGTAATTGGACAAATGAAATAATGGTAATTAAAATGTTAATTTATAAACACTTGTTGGCAATGACTGCCTGAAGTCTTGATCACCACCAGACGCTGTGTTTTCCCCTTTTTAATGCTCTGCCAGGCCTTTACTGCAGCAGTTTGTTTGTGGTCTGTCTGGAGTTTAGTCTTTAAAAAGTGAAATGCTGCTCAATTGGGTTGAGACCAGGTTCCTGACTTGGCCATTATGGAATATTCCACTTCTTTACTTTAATAAACTCCTGGGTTGTTTTGGCTTTATGTTTTGTCCATCTGTATTATGAAGCAGCAACCAATCAGTTTGGCTGGATTTGAGCACACAGTATGTCTCTGAATACTCTGCAGGATGTAGGTGTATCAATATCTGAATCTACCATAAAGAGAAGACTGCCTGAAAGTAAAATACAGAGGGTTCACTGCACAGTCCAAGCCACTCATAAGCCTCAAGAATAAAAAGGCTAGATTGGACTTTGCTAAGAAAAGCCAACACAGTTCTGGACAGATGAAACCAAGATCAACCTCTACCAGAATGTTGGAAAGAATAAAGTATGGCAAAGGCGGGATACAGCTCATGATCCAAAGCATATCTTATCTGTAAAACACGGTGGAAGCAGTGTGATGGCTTGGGCATACATGGCTGCAAGTGACACTGGGTTAGTAGTGTTTATTGATGATGTGACACAGGGCAGAAACAGCCTGATGAATTCTGAGGTATACTGTGTGCTCAAATGCAGCCAAACTGATTGGTCAGCTTTTCATAATACAGATGAACAATGACCCAAAACAAAGCCAAAGCAAAGAAGTGGAATATTCTAGAATGACCAAGTCAGTCACCTGATCTCAACCCAATTGAGCATGCATTTCACTTGCTACTAGACCAATCACTGCAGACACTGCACTAATACAGATGTTTTACAAGTAAAACGTTAGATAATTGGTTGGATATTCCAGTCAATCACACGTACAGCACGTGTAAGACATTGTATGTTGAAAGCATTCGATCACATGCATGTAAAATGTGAAAAGTGTCTTAGATAGTGCTGTGTCAAATTTGAGCTCATGCTTATGTTTGAAAGTGTCGCACAGCATTTTATAAATGTGTCACGTCATAACACAAACTGCCTGTGCGCAAAAAAAGAAAAAAAGTGTCCTACGCTGTGACTAATTTTGTCTAGGCCTCACCACTTTGAAAATGGCATGAACTAGGACACTTTGGTATGAGAGCTACATGAATGTGTCCTATTATTTGAATTGGCAGACACTCCCCCTGTAGAGTGACACAAACAAAAGTGTCTGTCTTGTCGGATAAACGCATTTTTGGCGCAACATTTTTGTCTTAACCAATGCCAGAAAACTGACAGCAATTTTCAGAGTTCAAGGCCATTGTAACGTTAGGGACCACTTTATTATAATACACTAGAATAGTGTCTGATCTATTACAGAATCTATTAAAGTAGATAGAGAATCAATGGAAATTTTGAAACGTTTTTCTGCTATAGTTTGATACCAAAACTCCACCATCTCAAACTATAATTAGTGATATTTGGTATTGGAACCAAACATGCATTTTACATTGATTGTTCCTACAATAAAGAATTTTGTCTGCTTTTTTACAGCGATCCTCAGTAGACACATTGGTCAGCACGTCGGGTATGTTCACACAGGTAATTTCGCCGCATATTTGTGCTCTAATACGGGCGATATGCGCGCCGAAATAACGGTAATCCACAGTTCTCATAGAGAACTCTCTCCCCGCTCATACAATACGATCGTATTGTACACGCGGGGAGATAAGCGACATGTCAATTACTTGCGGCGAAAACGCGGCGTGAGTAATGAATGTCAATGGTATTAGCACGAGCTCCCGAAACACACGATGTACTGTACATGCCGCAATACATCGTGTGAACATACCCTTAATAATAGGCCACCAATGTCTGCACAAGACAACCCCTTTAGGTTAAAAAGTTCCAGTGCATAAAAAATATATACCAGCTCATAAAATAATCAGATAAAGGATATCTTCCGGAACAAGAGACAAGACTTTGTCCCAGCACTGCTTATTCTCCAGGATGTCCTGCTCCACCAAGGCGTATTGTTCAAAGTATCTCTCTATAATCGCAATAGCTTTCCTGTATGATACAGAAGACACAATATTCCCATGATCATTCAGAAAATCACAAATCATTCACTTGACCCTTTCAGGACAAAAGCCTTCAGATGTCTAAATGTCCACAGCAAAACTTAACATTTTCTAATTACAGTATGTTCAAACGGTGGTTTTCAATCCGTTTTCAATCTGAAAAAGACTGAAAAGTGCTGCGTAAAATGTATCTAAAGACGTACCCAAAGTGTGGTGTGTGTTTAGATGTATTTTCTGTGCAGCAGAAATGCAACCAGTAGTTTTTCATAGGGCGTCTGCTGCGTAAAACGGATCAAGAATTGATATGTCAAATCTTTGAATGAATCCAAAAGACTCATCAGAAAGGTAAACGTAAAACACGATGCAGCGTTCAGACGTCTGAACACCCATGCGTGTTTTACATTGAAACCAATGTAAATCACACGGCACATTGGTAGATGCATGTTTAGGTAAGTTTTGGGTCCGAAACACGAATTCAAACAAACATCTAAAAAACGCCTTGTGAACATACCCCATCACTTATGCAAATACATGTGTCTTTGTATATTCATATTAGAAGAGTGAAGAAATCAGGCGATACCTTTTAGAGGCTAACTGGGTATATTTTATGGTGAGCTTTCGAGAGTACTAGCGCCCTTCTTCAGACATGATGTCATGCAAGAACTGAAAATTTACAGACTTTTTATACACAATAGACATGGACCTTCAAAGGAACCTAGAATCTTTAACAATAACAAAATGCAATCTAAGCAGAGAAGTCATTTACAAAAGGTCAAGAAATAAACCATCTGGAAACCTGTGAGGCGTGACAGGAGGGATCAGTAAGGCTATGTTCACACGGCTTATTGTCGGCGTAATTGCGGGGACGGATCTCGCCCGCAATTACGTGGCTGCCGTGTAGATATCCATTATCCACGGCGCGAATCCCGCCAATATAATGTGCATGTCACTTACTCCCAGGAGACGGAATCCATAGTTCTCTAATGAAAACTGGGGATTACCGTAATGACTGAGACGGATTTCAGCCGTATTGGAGCACAATACGGCACGCATTTCGGCTGAAATCCATCCCAAAATAAGCTGTGTGAACATGGCCTAATTCTTCCTCTTATCTCATTTGCTCTTAGGTCGTGATTTGTGGCCCTCACAGTTCAAAAATAGTGTGACATGAAACTGGCATGAATATTTAGTCCATTTTGCAGAGTTTGAAATTTTTGCATTAGCTTATATTCCCACTCCTTTCTCTCCCTCTGCGTCTTAAAATGTCCCATTAAAATCACAATCCTCAAATTTTCAATACAGTGGTCCTCTGGAAAAGTGTGCTGCCACTGGGAGATCTGTCCTGTTGTTGTTAATGGTAAATCTGTGTGAATTCATGCGCTGACCGAGTCTCTGCCCTGTTTCCCCCACATAGATGCCTGTGGTGGGACATTGCACACACATAATCAGATACACCACATTGCTAGACCTGCAGGAAAATGTCCCCCTAATTCTGTGTACTTGTGGTGACTGTGGGACAGGTAAACTGTCAGCGGTGTGGATGTGCCTGCAGGTCTTGCACCTGTTTTGCAGGCAGGGTGAGGGGCCGTTTTATGCTGGGGCCTTCAGGGCGCTCCAGACAATAATACGCTGCAGGTTTGGTGGTTGCCGAAAGGAAAGGAGAGGGGAGACTGGGAATATGTCTTTGAGTCTGTTGTCCCCATGTAGCACAGGTTGGAGTTCCTTGGCAATCCTACGTAAGATCTACAGCTATGGGTTGTAGGTGACAACTAGGGGCACTCGTTCTTCATTCTGGGTCTCTTTGTACGTGAGCACACTCTCTGTTAATGGCTGTCGCTTTATTTGGTTATCCGTCACTTTTGGTTTGTATCCCAACTGGAGAAATTTTGTCCTCAGATCCAGGAGGTGTTTGTCCAGGTCCGTCTTGTCGGAGCAAATACGATTGTATCGTATAGCCTGGCTGTAAATATATTGTTTTGTGTGCTTGGGGTGGAAGCTGTCGTTTCTCAGGTAGGCCGTTCTGTCTGTGGGTTTTTGGTATACTGATGTGAGTAGCTGGCATTCTTTGATGTGTATTGTGGTATCCAGAAAGTGGATTCTGCTCTCTGAATAGGTAAGCTTAAGGTTGATGGTGGGGTGAAAGTTATTTAAGTCATTATGGAATTTACGTAGGGCCTCCTCACCTGCAGTCCAGATGACAATGATATCATCGATATAATGGAGGTATGTCATGGGTTTAGTGGTGCATTTTGATAGATATGCTCCTTCCATTTCTGCCATAAAGAGGTTTGCTTACTTGGGCGCAAATCTGGACCCCATTGAAGTACCCATTCGCTGTAGATATAGGTCCTCTCCAAAGGTAAAATAGTGGTGGCTGCGTATGAACTGTATGAGCTGTGTGACTGGTTTTGTTTCTCCAGGTGCACCCGACATGCTGCAACTCCATCCTTGTGGGGAATGTTTGTATACAAGGATTCTACATCCATGGTGGCCAAAATGGTGCCCTTCTTACCGGATAATGAGCGAACCCCACAGAGCTTTAAAAGTACGCACTGACCAAGGTAAGGTGTACTTCTAAAACACCCAGAGTCTTGTGGTGTGCACAGGTACGCACCGCATCACACTGTGTGAACATACCCTAGGGGTATGTTTACACAACAAATTTGGAAGCCATATCTTTGGCAATTCAGTGCTGAATCTGCCTCAGAATCAGCGTCCAAGACAACACTGACTTTACACACATTTTAGTCGCTTATAGTAATACAGTTACATGTCTTAGGCTAGGTCTACACGACATTGGACAAAAAAACTCACTGAAAATCAAATCCTAAAACCAAGTTTTATGTTCAGTGCATGTCAAAAACATACCAGTTTTTGGCGCTTTTTTTTTCCTTGCAGAAATGCACAACATTTATTTCTTTGGATTTCTCCCCCCCCCCCCCCTCCACCCACAAAAGGCACCCAAAAAATATAATTTTTTTTCTCCCCTCCCCCTCGGGGGTTTTTTTCAACGGGTTTCAAAAGCGACTGGGCAGAAAAAAAAAAAAACTTTCTGTGGAACTACGGGAATCGTTTTTTTAAAGCCCAAATGGGGATCTTTTTTTAAAAAAAGTTTTTAAAATTTAAGAAAAAAAAAAAAAAAAAAGTTTTCAAAAAAGAAAAACGCTGAAAAAAACAACGACCGAAAACGCGTGCAGTGGAGACATAGCCTTATAGTAAGATATGTCAATTCTTTGAGGAGTTTTACAAGCCGCCCATAAGAGATCTCGGAGGCAGAAATTCTTTGTCGGATATTCAGCGTCTTTTCCTCATCTGAATTCTGCACTTGCAAGTGCATAATTTTCTACGAAAAACCCCCTTCTTTTTTTGGGGATTACCCCTTTTTAATCCCAAATTTAACCCATGTACCCTTATTGACCTTTTTCTGAAGACAGAGGGATCATAAATCTTTTTCCTTTGGGAGCATTGAGCTATTTTAAAAATAAAAACCCATCACTAAAAATGATCTGTATATCAGAGATTTTGGGAGGACACAGGGGTCCTAGCATTTTGCTCTCTACATTTTGGGCGGGCTGGACGCCCGGGATTTTTAAAAAGGCTTTAAATGGCAATGGTTTGAACAAAAAATGGGTTTTGGTCTTGTAAATGGGGAGAGTCCTATGATCCCTTTTATTGAAATAAAGACAGTAGATATAAATTAGGGTGGGAAGGGGGAAAACCTGCTCTTCCTAGATAAAAATTAAAAAATCCTAGCTGACAATACCCATGCAGCTGCTTTTAATTTTCTAACAATCCCTTTTCTTTTAAAAACAATCATAGGGCCCTTTACAAGACCACCCTGAAATCTTCTAGATCAAAAGTGGGAAATCACACCTATCACACCTGGGTTTCCCATTTCCATACCCATTAAATGGGCCTTATTAAAAGTTGCATGGGGAAATAAGGCCCTTTTTAAAATTTTAAAATTTTAGAAAATAAAATCAACATTTTAAATAAAACATCTTACAACAAAACTAACAATAGGGGGCTAAGGAATGGGTGAACATACTGTATTAATGGGTGAATTTATCCCGACAACTGTTTCTTTCTTTTTTTTTCTTCTCCCCCCAAAAAGAAAACAGGTTTTTTTTTTTTTAGAAAAGGGTTAGGAAAACCAAAAATAAAGTTTCTGAAAAGTGCATTTGAATAGAGACTTTAAAAATACAGGCAAATCCCCCGACTTTTATTTGGGCCCCCTAGTTAAAAAAACCCGGGGAACTTATGGGCGTGTTGGCACTTGAAATTCCAAAATTTTCCCCACAGATAAAATAGCGGGGGAACAACAATTTTCCCGCAAACCCACAGCAGACATAAAGGGGAAAAATTAGGTGGAATCTTCTTAACAAGGGCACAGACAGTAAAACAAATGTAAAAACCCTTCCTTGCACTATCCAAAATGAAAATCAAAACCTTTTGTGCTGGAGTTACATATCATAAATATACCTGTTCTGACTTACATACAAATTCACAGTCCCTATCCCGTTTGTAACCCGGGGACTGCCTGTATAGGGAATCACTTTTTTTTTTTTTTAAATGGAATTAATAATAAAAGTTCAGGGGGTGTGGCTGAACATGGCAGCGTGAGAAAGCATCCTATAGAGCTCCTCCACCACCCCACTAATTCTAGCTGACAAACTAGCATTTAAGATGGGAAAAGCTACCAAAAAAGCGAGGCCTAAGTCAGGTACTCTCCCTCCATCCCCACAAGGAGATAGGAGTTTTCGTGCACCCTCCAGCTGAATGGGAGGCCGGAACGGTAGCACATGAGGTTCAGTAATGACCACCTGTTCCCAGGCCTCGCCACATCACCTGCATCCACGCAAGCCTTTCCTGAGGTCACGTTAGGGTATGTTCACACTGCGTCTTGAATCCGTGTGAACATCCGCTTTTCAGAGGCATCTCTGGGACCGACAGAACAGACCCAGAGATGCATCTAACAATTAGCAGTGACTATCACTGCCCGCAATGAGGAACATGCAGCAGCGTTCAAATGAGTGATCGCCGCTGCGTGTTTGAATCGCGCCTGTCAGGTCCGTCTTTCAAAGAATTACGCAGGGTGTTCGGTAGCTCGCGCCAATTGGCGTGTACTCCCGTGGCGCGGGGGTGGTGGAGGGGTGTTCGGGCCGGCAGCCCGCTGGCCCCATAGAATAGCATTACTCGCGCCGCGTAAGCACCGTGAATAAATGACATGTCAATTATCTCCCCGCATCTACAATACGATCGTATTGTATACGCGGGGAGAGGAGGCGTCATCCATAGTTCTCTATGAGAACTGTGGATTACCGTAAAGATTGGGGCGCATTTCGCTTGTATTAGATGCGCCCCAAAATAAGCCGTGTGAACATAGCCTAAGTCTCACAGCAAGACTCCGGCTCCAGCACTCCACAGCACCCACTGACGACAGACCCCAGCATCAAGGACCACATGGCGACGGCGGGCAGTCACTCCTGCATACCGGTAAAACTAAGCACTCCCGTTTAGCAGCCATAAAACCTTTAGGAGTTGAAGATAAATCAAGACCAGGAAGCAAAACCAGAGCCCATGTAGCCCTCACTAACACCAGCCCTGGCAACTATCTAATTTCAGGACCAGACACTTGGGGGTTATCATGACATGTAGCCACCTCCATTCCTTCTCCGCATATGCAGAGCACCACAGTGTTAATTCCCATACAGTCAATAACAGGGAGTCAACAGATCCATTCCTCTGCAAGCACGTGTCTATACTCACTGGTTCAGGTCCCTGCTTATCCCTCCATGCTGCAACCCAATATGATTCAGGTGAGGGGTCTTCAGGCTCTTCCCCTGGGGTGACCTCCCTATGCAAAATGGCAGCATTATAGTGGTATCCCCTTCACATAACCCCACACCTGTCTCGACCTATATGTCAGTTCCCACTGATGACAGCCCAATGACAAGGATTGCCTCACAGGGGGACTCCGCCAATTATTTAGCAATGTTTTGATACCACCTCATCTATGTGTTCTCCCCATAAGGCCACAACTGGGGCACCTATCCTCCCCTATTGCCTCAATTTCAGACTATAACAGACCAGTCACACTGTCTAATTTATGCCCACTTACACGATCCCTTCCTACCAGAAATCTCTATAGCTGATGAATGTAAACAGAAAGTTTCCCAATGATCTTCCCTATCCTCTAGAGTAGATACACTAGATCAAGCACACAACTCTCATGCTTCTATGCAATGCTTGCATTCTACAGTACAACAGCAAGACAATATTGGGGATAAAAGCAGCCGCAACAATATCAGAATTTGGGGCCTTCTGAAACCATTAGTGCAGGCCCCTCTCCCTCAGTATGTTACCAACTCAGGGATAATATTCCCTTTGTATGGCCTCAGAGTAAATGACCTATTTGGGAATTAAGATCCCACCCACCCTCTCAAAACATTTCTCCTCAAACTTTGTACCACTATTATGAAAAATTCTGCGGGACCTAGAATCCTGGAATAAATACAAATTCTCTTGGTTCGGGAGGGTTTACAACCATAAAATGTCAGTCCTCCCCTGATTATTCCATCTCCTACAGACCAAAACAATTCATATCAACTCCTCTTTCTGGAAACGTATTCAGTAGGGTTTCAGCTCTTATGTGGTCATCAGGTCGGCCTGGACTAGCTTATTCTACTCTCACTAGACTTAAGGACCGTGTGTGTGTATAGGTGACTGCAAGAAAAATCACTTAGCAGCAGACAACTCACACACCTTGGATATAATGTGAATTAAGAGAAACTTTGGGTGCATTTGGATCGCGACATTTTCCCATTATCGCTGCCTACCATAGACAGGAACCAGAAAAGGGACGCCAAGTACCCTACTGCATTCTGCACTCGCCATGCTCTTGCAACCCTCTTTTTGCATGAAGCTAATTTCAACAAGATGGGTAAGAGAGGATATTTTTCTAATAATTCCAATTCCCTTACCCAGACTTGTCGCCCAGCTCACTTCTGGGAAGTGTCAAGATCAAACCGTTGTGTCTTAACCATATCCGGTCTGGGAATTATCTCCCCACATTTACTTCTCTCCCCTTGGAGATGAAATTCGGCACCAATGCTCATTCCCAACATACCCAACTCAGTTAAATGCTCCAATTTTAAGAGATCTTTGACCACATTTGAGCATCTGTGTCTTTCTGCATCCCCACCACAACATGCTATTTCTTCCATTTATAAGGAATGGACATTTCCCCAATCTTGCCTTCGTATAGCTTTTGGGAAGATGAACTTAATAATAAAAAAAAAATTTCTCCGTCACAATGATCTAGATGATTTCGAATTACCGAGTGATCATTGCTTTTAAATCCCCAAAAAACGGTTTTAAAATCCTTTCCATTTGGTACTGGGTCCCTTCTATTCTGCATAGATGGTACCCTTCAGTTTTGTCTGTTTGCTGCGGTGTGGGGGAGCGGAGGGCACAATGACTCATATTGGGTGGAGATGCCCACCTCTGCAACTTTTTGGGACGCAGTCTATGAAGTTATTAATGAAATTATTTAATGAAAATCATAGAGGTTCCTATTTCGAGATCCCCAAAGGCATTTCTATATGTTTGAAATGGCAAATCCAGCCTATAAAAAGTCATTACAGTGACATCTTTTACAGGCCGCATAAACAGTAATCCCAAGTCGCTGGAAGTCCCCTGATCCGCTTGTCAATAAAGAATGATTTACAGAATTTTTTTTTCCACACACCACACAGAGGAGCTGATAGCTCAGACCCCTTAATTAGAAATACATGGTTGCTGTCTTCTAGAAAGAGCACCACACATGGGTTGTATCTGGTATCACAGTTTTGCTCTACATATGAGGTGGGTTGTTTTTTTGTTGTTTTTTATTTTTTAAAGAATGCAGTCATGTTTTATAATCTTTGTCTGCCCCTTTAAAGTGGTTGTCTACCTAGTTTTATTTCAAGAAATTATTGCTGCTGCATTAGGAAAATAAAAAAACCCTCACCATCACCACACTCACCCTTTGTAGTCAACCCCTCAGTGATGTCGCAACACAAAATTGGAAGAAAGTCAGCTCACCGTAAACCAATAGGATGCAAGGACCCTCCAGGCCAAGGAGATCACAATATAGAAGAGCAAAGAATATGATCCAGCAAGGCCAATAAAAGTCCAAAATTTATTGAGGAAATATTGAAACGTGCGCAGGTGTACACAGGAAAGATGTACAAAGCTTATGCGTTTCGGGGAGACTGCCCCTTAGTCATAGCAAGTCATATGACTAAGGGGCAGTCTCCCCGAAACGCATAAGCTTTGTACATCTTTCCAGTGTACACCTGCCGCACGTTTCAATATTTCCTCAATAAATTTTGGACTTTTATTGGTCTTCCTGGATTGCTGGATCATATTCTTTGCTCTTCTATGTCGCAACACAAACCTGATCCAAAATCCAATCAATGTGTAATGAATATATTGCCTACAGTGCTACATACATCTTTGCAATAAAAAATGCAGCAGAAAAGACATCTGCACATCACCATTCTAATTAGACTATATAGCATATTGCTTTCCTAACAGAAAACTATTGCGTACCTTTACTACAGTTAAATATTCTGCAACTGCTGATCTTTCCGCTTGAGAGAGTTTCCTTGCCGACTCATCACACACCCAGCAATGGACTCCTCTCCTACCCGAATAAAACCCATAATCTGTGTTGAAAACCAAAGTCCTCTGAAAAAGAAAGATTGATAGGGCACGTTAACGACAGCAAATGTGCCAGAATTCTGGCATACATGCTTTATACATTTATTAGGCATTTTAGATACTTCCCTGCCATTCCCAACAAAGGGGACATGGTTTAATATGTAACCCCATGCGCCAATGGTGGAATGATTAGTAGAAACTAAGCCAACAAATAGAAGGTGTAAAGATAAAGAGGTTGTCCAGTAATAACTTTTTTTTTAAACATACTGCTGCCCTTTTAAGGGGGAAAAAAAAAAAAAAAGGTCGTTCCCCTTACTTCACTAATCTCAGATCCAGAACTGCACCGTTCACACTCTACTCAACACTGATCTACGGTTTTGTTTTGTTTTCTTGATCCAATCAGGATTTCATTACGTGCCCTTTGCTGACCTGAATTAAAGGGGTTTTGCCACAAAGTGACTTCATTACCTGTTATCTGCTCCGGACAGAAGATAAACAAATCATGCAGTGTCATGAACTGCTGCAGGGGGGAGGCAGAGGGGGCCCGGGCAGAGTGAGTAAGCAAGGGAGTGTCTGCAATGCTAACTAAGATAATTACATTACAACTAGTGGATTCTCTATACAGCAGAAAGCCTCATACACTGCACATTTCTCCAGAGCCCCTTGCAGAGTGAGGAAGCGAGGGAGCGTCTGCAATTTTTATTACGATAATAATATTACAACAGTAGATTCTCTATACAGCAGACAGACTCATACACTGCACTTTCTCCCCAGCCCCTTGCAAGTTCCTTCATGTTCCCTGTCATCAGATAAGAAGTGCAGACACGTAAGCACGGCCAGATCAGCTCCTGGTCGTGTCTAATGTAAATTTTTAAGTAACTAAGGGCATGTAAAGAAAGCTGTAGCTCTCACAGGCTTGACTTTATATAATCACATATATTTTGAAAAGTGATTAAAGGGGTGTTATCATTTCATTAAATGGTCTTCAGAATAAGGGGACAGTGAAAACAAGCAACTTTGCAATTGGATGTCATTAGCAAAGCTACCTTGTTCTCACAGTATCCCTTATCTTGTGTTTTTATTTACACTGATATGCAGTGTGGGTCAAATCCCTCCTGATCCCTCCTCCATGCAATTCACTAGCTGAGAGCTCATTTACATTCTGTACAGCCCCCGGGGTCCATTCACGGAGCTGTGTCTCTGACTCAGAGTTAGGGGCCCTAGCATTTTCATTTTATACAGGCAGAAGAAACAGAATTACACTGAAGGGCTTACACAATCAGGAAACAGCACAATTGTATCGATCCCTGCCTGACTCAGAGTTAGGGGCCGTAGCATTTTCATTTTATACAGGCAGAAGAAACAGAATTACACTGAAGGCTTACACACTCAGGAAACAGCACAATTGTATCGATCCCTGCCTGACTCAGAGTTAGGGGCCGTAGCATTTTCTGTCTCCACACCCAGCAGAAACAGACTGCAGCAGATTGTACAATGAGAAAACATGACAGTTTTGTCCCTGTGCCTAACTCTCCTGCATAGAAGCAGATCTGTGCCGTTCTTAGAAAGCTGTAATACATCTCCAGCTGTGAAGAGAAGAGATCACTGCTCAGTCTAGATTGAATGCAGCCTGTGGTATGTATACAGCGCTTATAAAATAAGACTGCATAGGGGAGAGACACAGTGATATGTGGACTCAGAGGGGGGGGTCTCGGGCCAGCAGTGAAGGGGGGATTATGTCATCCAGCTGAGAGGGGAAGAAACGCCCCTGCATTCCCAGAGCTGAGAAGCTCAGAGCAGTGTGAATCAGCCGAAGTAATGACGCGATACATCCCCTTTAAATAACCATTTTGGAAGATCCCATGTCAACATTACATCGTGGCAAAACCCCTTTAAGCACCCCGAACGGTGATCTTAGCCAATGGTACATGACCACTGCAGCCTTAGCAGCTACATCAGTGACATCCTGTTCAGATCATGACTGGAAGAAAACAGATGACCTACAGACAGTGAGAACATCGTAATGGATCCAAGGTGAGAGTATAACTTTTATATTTTTCTCACTTCAAAAAGGGTAGCAGTTCGCTTAAAAAAAAAGAAAAAAAAAAGAAGAATAAATGCTTCACTGGACAAACCTTTTAAACGAAAACATCTAACCAAGTGCCAGACATATAAATCATGAACCACTGTGATAAAGCCGGCACCTTATTTTGACAGTCTAGTTAATGTGCCCTAAAGGGGTTGTCTACCTCATAAAAATCCATTGCAACAGCTAACAGGCCCCTAGCAAAATGAAAAAAAGCTTATACTTACCCTTCTCCAGACCCCGGTCTTCTGTTTTCAATCACTCACTTCCAAACAGGTACCTCAGCACTCCTTGTATTAGATGACAGTAGAAAGTATTTATTCAAAGTATCAAGGCAATGAACAGATCTCCAATGAAATGATGCTTAATAGTACAAGAAATCCGGACTTATTTTGGAAAAATTTTCGGCCAAACTGGCCTCATCAGTCCAGTCTGGTAAGGAGATGCATGTGGCTCAAAAGGCAGGAGATGAAGGCCAGTTTGGCCGAAAACTTTCCAAAATAAGTCTGGATTTCTTGTACTATTAAGCATCATTTCATTGGAGATATGTTCATTGCCTTGATACTTTGAATAAATACTTTCTACTATCATCTAATACAAGGAGTGCTGAGGTATTTTTTCGAATGTATTATATAGGGTTGGTTACCCTACCATAAGCACCCTTAAAGGGAACCTGTCGCCAATTTTTTTTTTCTTACACTTATAAAATCAAGACCATGATCCATATTCTTTTCCTCTGTTGTTTTTATTTCCCGATTGTAGATTTCTCTATTCGGCCGTCTATATATGATTGTGGGGAAGACATTCTTGCTTGCACTGCTTTAACAGCAGTCAGAGAGATACTTTACAGCAGCTTCATGCGCATAGGATTCTTAAGACAGATTCTGTCCCATTCACTTCTATAGAATAGTTTTCACTGTACAGGGAGGGGAGAGGGGGAGCTGTGACATCTCCTCTTGTGACTGGTGGATTCTGTGTTATCTGTACACAATGGTGTCTCCTTTCAGCTTGACCCTGCTTTTACTGATAATGAGCAGACACTGAAAATCTCTCTAAACAGGAAGTGTCAGACGATTAGACTTAGTGGCCAAAGTGAAAACTGCAGGACTTAAGAATTCTAAAAAAAATACAGAAAGTGATATGGAAAATAAAAAAAAACAACAACCAAAAATTCCTAAAAAAAAGTGTTTAACATAAAAATGTGAGTTAAACAATAAGTCATTTTTTAATGACACATTCCCTTTAACTACCTGGATTATCCGCTGTGCGGCATCTTTCTCGCAATCCCTTCCAAACAGGGACATCACCGCTGTAGCCACTAACTACCTGCAGCGGTCACATACCTCTACCTACATCACCATTGGGAGCTGTTCACTTCTGAGCGATGATGTACATTTCATTGGACTGCTGCAGCCAATCAGCATCTACAGTTGTGATGTCCCCGTTCAGTAGTGGGCGAAAACAGAGGACCGGGGAGATACACCACTGAAACCAGAGAAAGGAGCGTATAACTTTTTTGATTTTGTTAGGGGCTTAGGAGCTATTAAAACAGTTTTTATGAGGTGCACAACCTCTTTAAAGATCTTTAGTTCCAGAATGTTGTATGGTGTAAAGCTCTGTTTACACTGCCATCCATGGGTTTGTTCTGAGACTCCAACAGCAGTCTCGGCAGAATAGATAGAACTGCTGCATGCGGCACTATTCTTCCTTTCAAAATGACAGAAACCAAAGTGAACATGACACAAACTAATTGCAATTCAAAGAGGTGCATTCAGTACTGGTGGTATCTGTTGTACAACAGATTGGGCAGAGGGCTGTGGCTTCTGTAACATTAGTGACTATAACTTTATCCAGTAGGAAGAATGACTCACAAAAACTCCTAAAGGAATAATTTTGTAAAATGACTTAAAGGGGTTTTGCCAAGAAGTGAAGTTCCTTACCTCTTATCTGCTCAGGAGAGAAGATAAACAAAGCATGAACGGCTGCAGGGGGGAGAGGGATGTGTTTGAACCGAGCCAGGGAGGGTCTCTAATGTTTACTCAAATAATAACATTACAACTAGGGGATTCTCTATACAGCAGACAGCCTCATACACGGCACTTTTCTCCCCAGCCCCTTGCAAGCTCATGTTCCCTGTCATCAGATAAGAAGTGCAAACACGCAAGCCCAGCTAGATCAGCTCCTGTCAGTGTCCTGGACGTGTCTAATATGAACTTACAAGAAACTAAGAGAATCTGATTAAGGCTGTAAGTTTTAGAGGCTTCACTTTTTGTAATCCCATATATTTAGAAAAGTGATTAAATACCCATTTTGGAGGATCCCACGTCAACATTACATCATGGCAAAACCCCTTTAAGGCGTCAATGTAGCGGATGACAAATCAGCCATGTTACAATAAGAAAAGGTCAAAAGATTAATAGACAGAGCCTGTGAAGCTTCTTTAAATCACAGACATTTTCCATTTATCAAGGAAATAATGCAAGTACATATCGGCTCTATTTCAGTCTTATAAAGTGTTTACCATAGAGCGCTCGATCCAGGATTCGAACGGCAATGGTCACAACGATCCAGCATTTTATTGCATATATCTGCAGAACTAGACACCAAATACTGATCAGACAGATAAAGTTAGAAGACGTTAAAATTACACGTTCCAGAGTATTACTAATAAGTGTTTAAGTTCAACTCTTAACACTATTTCACATGTAGATTAAATCTGAAAAAGGGACCTGAATATGAATTTCATTACTCTGATCTGTAGTTACAGCCTGTATGATAGTTCAGTACAACATTCAGGTATTTTTCAGGCTTCAGAGCTGACATCCGAGGGCGATTCGTACTGGCTAAATCTCAGAGCAGAACTTAGATTTAATAAGGTTTTTTATTGTTAAAATTAATACAGCTCAACCAGTGGATAATTTTAAGAACTGTTTCAGTTCCTCAACATTTTCAAGATACTAGTTTGCTTTGAGTGAATGGAAACATTTTTGTTCAAATCCAGAAGCTGAAAACCCCATACAGACCTAGTCCTGCTCTCAGCTGATAAGTCGCTGCAATTGTAGCCAGTCTAGGAAGAGCCCTGATTGCTAAACAGTCCTTATTGTAGGCCGATACAAAGTAAGAATTTTAGCTCAGAGAGCATTGTCTAGACAGGATACAATTGTATTCAGTGTATGACTAAGTGTCGGTTTAGGCTTGGGTCACATCAGCATCTGAGGTTGTATTTGGAATCTCCGGCACATTAGGGCGCGTCCACATTGCACAGGACAAATACCGGCCGGTATCGGTCCTGTTTTGCGGCTGTCCCCACGGCCGCGGGGGGGGGGACGGGGGACGGCTTTTCTCCGCAATGAGAGGAGAACAGCCCTCCCATTGAGGTGTTCATATTCTGTCCGGAAACCAGACGGAAGACTGAACATGCTCAATGTTTTTTGAGCGGCCCGCGGGCGGAAAAACCACCCGACGGAAACCCGAGCAGTGGGGACTGCTGCACGGGATTTCCATAGAGCACAATTGTGCTCATTTTCGGCCGGTTTTTCAGGCGGTCTGAAAAACCGCAAACCGGCTGAAAAACTGGCCGAAAACCCATGCATTGGGGACATGGCCTTAGTGAAAACTGAAGCCATGGGATTTGTTTCACATCGGACACTTATGTGCCCGATGGACCCGATTACAAGGGGTCCGTTGGGCTTACACTGTGGTGTCAGTCGTTGAAGCAGAAAAAATTTTGCAGCTTGCAGTGTTATTTTTTCCGTAATTCCCGATGGAACATGCAACAGAGGAACCTCCGACATATATGTGAACCAAGCCCCTGAATATAAAGAGTGTTCTATTCACAGCAAACATCTCTAAAACATTGAGAAATTGAAGTCCAGTCCATTGGTTGTTATGGGCAAAAAAAAAAAAGTCTTAGACCTAGACAGTTTTCATACATTTGGCCCAAAGTTTTAGAAAATTGCAACTTTCAGGACTAAACTATCAACAAGTTCTATGGATACAACTTTGTCCATGTAAGAGCCACAGAGGTTTAGAGGGACTTTTAGGTCATGCAATGCTTGTTAAAAAATACGCACATAGGCTCTAGTGAAGAGAGCTAGATCTCTGGTGTCACCTATGGGAAGTAGCGTCCTTTAAATTCACTCCCGACTTGGGATTTTAACCCTTTAACGACCCTGCACGTATGAGTACGCCCGCGCTGTTTCGCTCCCTTAGATGCTGCGGCAAAGATGGCCACGGTGTCAAATGAATGTAAAAAGGTGCCGCACACCGTTCTTCACGGCGATTGGAGTCCCCGCAGCGTAACTGTTGAGATCCTATGCCTGGACATGGCAGCGGGAAGCCTTGTGAAGGCCTCTATCGCTGCTATGTTCTCGTTTGCCCCACTTCCGCCCCAGGCAGGAAGTGGGGAAACCGCCATCTTGGTACAGCCTAATGCATTGTCTATGCAATGCATTATAAAACATAATAAGGCTGCGCACATCTAAAATATACTTTGAAAAATGCAAGCATAGGTGCACACTGAAAAGGCAATAGCATACATCTAACACAAATATCAGTGGCACACTAAAAACTAAATGAGACATCAAGGTATATAGGAATATTGGAAATGCATTACTGCTGAGGAAAATATGAAAACCTGGGACTCTTAGTTTACAGTATTTGATCAAAGATTGTATTAAGTTCACCTCCCAATACGTCACGGGGATCCCAGAGCAGGTGAGTCCCTACACTAAACATGCTACCTCACTAGGAGTCAATTCAGACTGCAACTTCACAGGGAGTGGTAGGAACTTGCAATTGGGTTATCCTGCATATTTTCCTCAGCAGTAATGCATTTCCAATATTCCTATATACCTTGATGTCTCATTTAGTTTTTAGTGTGCCACTGATATTTGTGTTAGATGTATGCTATTTGTCTTTTCAGTGTGCACCTATGCTTGCATTTTTCAAAGTATATTTTAGATGTGCGCAGCCTTATATTTTTTATAGTTAGTTGAGAAATGGCAATCTCATGGCTTGCTGCACTCAGCTGCCTCTTTTTAACCAGTGCAGGATAACCCAATTGCAAGTTCCTACCACTCCCTGTGAAGTTGCAGTCTGAATTGACTCCTAGTGAGGTAGCATGTTCAGTGTAGGGACTCACCTGCTCTGGGATCCCCTTGACGTATTGGAGGTGAGTTTAATACAATCTTTGATCAAATACTGTAAACTAAGTGTCCCTGGGTTTCATATTTTCCTCAGCAGGAATGCATTTCCAATATTCCTATATACCTTGATGTCTCATTTAGTTTTTAGTGTGCCACTGATATTTGTGTTAGATGTATGCTATTTGCCTTTTCAGTGTGCACCTATGCTTGCATTTTTCAAAGTATATTTTAGATGTGCGCAGCCTTATTATGTTTTATAGTCTATTTGAGAAATGGCAATCTCATTGGCTTGCTGCACTCAGCTGCCTCTTTTTAACCAGTGCAGGATAACCCAATTGCAAGTTCCTACCATTCCCTGTGAAGTTGCAGTCTGAATTGACTCCTAGTGAGGTAGCATGTTCAGTGTAGGGACTCCCCTGCTCTGGGATCCCCTTGACGTTTTGGGAGGTGAGCTTAATACAATCTTTGATCAAATACTGTAAACTAAGAGTCCCAGGTTTTCCTATTTTCCTCAGCAGTAAGGCATTTCCAATATTCCTATATACCTTGATGTCTCATTTAGTTTTTAGTGTGCCACTGATATTTGTGTTATATGCAATGCATTAGGCTGTATTAACGATCGCCCCCCCTAGTGGTGAAGTGCCCTAGGAGGACTCAATGTTAAAGTAAAAAAAAAAAATAAAGTTTTAAAGTACAAAAAAAAGTATTAAAAGGTTCCAATCACCCGTACCTTTCCCCAATTTATAATTAAAAACAATAAAATAAAAAAGTTACACATATTTGGTGTCGCCGCGTCTGAAAAAGTCCGATCTATAAAAATATAACATCATTTATCCCGTGCGCTGAACACCGTAGAAGAGAAAAAATCCAAACACCAAAATTGTGTTTTTTGGTCATTTCACATCGCATAAAAATTGGAATAAAAGTGATCAAAAAAGTTGCATGCGTTCCAAACAGCTAGCGATAAAAAGTACACTTCAGCCCGCAAAAAATGCACCCTCACTGACTGCCGGTGTTAGTACAAAAAAGTTATTGGTCGCACAAAATGTCGCCTTGGCACAAATTTCAAAAATAGAAAATGTTTGAAATTTGTTTACGGTACCAAAACATAATGGAAACCCTACATGTTTGGTATTGACGGATGCGTATCAACCTATAGAATACAGATAACACATATTTACCGAAGATTGAACTCCGTAAAAGCAAAACATCCGCAAACATGGCGAAAGTAAGTTTTTTTGTCCCACTTGGAATTTTTTTGCGGTTTCCCAGTATATTCTATAGTACAGTGAATAACACCATTCGAAAGTACATCTTGTCCCGCAAAATAAAAGCCCTCATAGGTTTATGTAGGTGGAAAAATAAAAAAGTTATGGCTCTGGGAAGGCGAGGAGGGAAAAACGAACGTGTCAACAAAAAAATAAATCGCAAGGTCCTTAATGGGGTTAAAGGTGTATTAACATGATGTGGTTGTGTTGCGGTAAAAATCCTACCAGAACTACATCTGAAAAAATGCGTGCCTTTTTACTGTGATCTGGTACCGCAATATGGTAATTGTCTATGCAGTTCTTGCAGGTGAAACACTTATTTTAGGTTTCACCTGTAAAAACGCGTGCAGTTTTTCCAGGTGTATTTTTGCTGTGATTTGCCGCATTTCTGCAATGTGGTAATTGACTATGCAGTTTTTGCAGGTGAAACATTTGTTCTGGCTAGGGGAGGGGAGGGGAAGGAAACTGACCTTTTCTTGAAGCCCTTTTTTTTCCTAAATCCGATTTTGAACATTATTAATAAATCTGTAAAACCTTGTAAGAACATGTTAACAGTTTTAAACAGCTTGGAATCTATAATACAGTCTGAAACTCCACGTGAGCGCAAAGTAGGTAAATCAATGTGAGTAACGAAGTGAGGTTCTGTCCACTACTCGTTTTGAGCCTATGCTGCAGGTCCCATATATTTGAGAGGTGTTTCCCGACATATTTCTTTAACAAAGATATGACAGATTGCAAAGTATGGCATAAAGTGGGATACATTGCCCATAAACTACAATTGTAATTTTAAAAAATAAAAAAGTATACTGCATGGTATAAGGTTCATGAGGTGTTACTCTGAAAGGAAACCATAGTATACCATGCTTTCTTATAGTGAAAAGTATGATAATGCATATCGGCACAGTTTGCGCCAAAAGGACACACTCGGCACGCCCTAGTTAAAAGGAGGCCTATGGACATTATGTGAACTATTACCAACAAATATCTTTTAGATGACTTTTACCTGCAGCATCTCCGAACATCGTCATAATCAGTCATATCAAATACCAGCTCCTTCTCCTGAGCTTGAAAAGTTCCAGATTTCACCGAGTTGTGCATGCTGGGCTGGCGAGAGAAATCACAACAATAGTAATATATAGATCATTTTACTGAATGATTATAGCAGAGAAAATATAGCACATGAACCAATGCAGCTTAATAGTCTAACCATCAAATGTGATTATACTAATCGTGTAAGCTTCATCTATGTGCTACAATAGCCAAGCTATTGAGAAACTATGGGCCCCATTTATCTCAAACTCTCGTTGTTGCTCTTATTCTTTCTCGCCTTGACTACTGTAACTCCCTGCTTATCGGTCTCCCTCTCTGGACTCGCTCCCCTCTCCAATCTGTCCTGAATGCAGCAGCCAGGCTTGTCTTTCTTTCCAGCCGCTATACTGATGCCTCTACCCTGTGTCAGTCTCTGCAATGGCTACCTATTCAGTACAGAATACAACATAAATTAATCACTCTGACCTATAAAGCTCTCCACAGTGCTGCACCCCCCTACATCACCTCACTCATATCTGTCTACCACCCTACGCGCTCTCTCCGCTCTGCTACTGATCTAAGATTACACACCTCAATCATCAGAACCTCCCATGCCCGTCTACAAGATTTCGCACGTATTGCACCAGTTCTCTGGAACATGTTACCCCATGTGATCAGGCACACTCACAACCCTCGCAGTTTTAAGGGTGCTCTGAAAACACATCTTCTTAGACAAGCCTATCAAGACCCCTGATTGTTAACCCCCCAAATTCTGTCACAGATTCGTCACGTCCTGCACTTTGGCACCCACAGGCACTTATCTGTATATAGATGTATGGTTGGGATGGCAGGTTCATCCACTTTTTATGTATACTACCCCATATTTATGTAACAGGTCTGGTCCATTGTAAACCAAGAACTTGTAACCCTTTGTTTCACCCATACACCCTAATAGATTGTAAGCTCTTGCGAGCAGGGCCCTCACACCGCGTGTCTGATTTGTACATAGCTTCTTTATAATATAATGTCTGGTTTGTCTGTGCTTATTCCCTCCATGTTGTAAAGTGCTGCGGAATATGTTGGCGGTATATAAATAAAGATTATTATTATTATTAACAGTAAGACCCTCTGTGTTGCCCACAACAACCAATCAGTTTTTTACAAAATTTTTTAAACTGCTGTGAAAACATTAAATCTGAGTTTCGACTGGTTGTTATGGGACACAATGGCAGTTTTAACGTTACACAATTGTGATCAGTGAGTCCCAATGTCTTTTCAATAGCTTTCACTAGCCTGGATCCATGTCTATTAGGTACTTGGAGAAATACAATTTGAGGAACTTTAATATTTAACATAAGGGTGAATTGCCAGGAAGTGGCCCTCGCACAGGCCATAAAAGAACCATATTGGCATGCAGTTTTACCACAATTCAGTGTATTTGGCTAACAGCTGCTCAGTTTTGCAGTTAAGCAGTAGCTTAGGCAAGACTATTTAGTCTGATCCCATAAAAAAAAACAAAAAACAACGTAACACAAATTGCTGAAACAGTTGACACTAGTTGTGATGGAAAAATGGCAACACACCCATGTTTAAACAGTATGTGGCTGTGTAGCTGCACTCTGGTCAGAGGGCTTGAGCCGACCCCAGTCCACCACCAAAAGTACCTACAATGGGTGCACGAGCATCAGAAACGGACCACGGAGCAATGGAACAATGTGGCATGGTCAAATAAATCATTTTTTACATATGGATGTTTTGGTGTGTAAAAGTCTCTTTCCTGGACAGAGGTGGTATCAGGATGCTCTATGGGTAAAAGCTAAGCCAGGGAAGGCAGTGATTTTTTTCGGCAATGTTCTGCTAGAAAACTGGGGTCCTGGCATTCATCTGATGTTACTTTGACATATGCCTTTTGCCTAAATATTGTTATAGACAAAGCACTCTCCTTAATGCCAACAGTATGCCTTAGTGACTGGGCCTATTTAACTACTTGCTGACCACCTGTAGACTATAAACGTCCAGGCAGTAGCAGTTCAACTCTGCATGGATCTTCTGGAAAGTCTGTGCAGATACCGCAACTGTACATTAAGGGCTTGTTCACAAGGCGTTTTTAGATCTGATTTTGGATTTGTGTTGGATCCGAAAATCGCACCCAAAAACGCATTGGCAGCTGTGTGTTTGGATCACACCCTGCTGCATCTTTCGCTCCAAGAATTGAGATGTCAATTGCTGGAGCGGATCCGAAAGACGCAATGAGACGCGATCACTCGTGTGAACGCCGATGCGTGTTTCACGTTAAAAGCAATGTAAATCACATTGCTATTTATTAGACACGTGTTTGGGTCCGTTTAGGGTCCAACAGACAGATCCAAACACACATCTAAAAGCGTATGTTCACATAGACCCAACACGTCATGTGAACGTAGCCTAATTGTGCAGCTGCCTGGGTGCAGAGCCAGCTGCCAGTGATAACTGGGCTCTTCACTAAGACGACAGTAATGGTTTATTACCATCCGTGGCTTCTCAATCGCTGTGTATATAGCACTCAATGAGTACTGTATACAAAGACCAGCCTGTCGGGGCTCGGAACTGCAAGAGCTGCTGGATCATACCCAGATGAGCTCTGCAGTCAGTGCAGGAGATGTGTTTCCCCTGTAACTGGGCCTAATAGATCAACCCTATGTACAGAAGAAATCAACAAAAAAAGTAAATTGAAAACAAAGTAAATAAATAATATATCAAAATACATACACACACACACATATATAGATAGATACACACATATACACACCTACTACACACACACACACTCCCAAAGGTCTCTTTCTGAGCTTATGGATGGAATGATATATAAAACAGAATAATAAAAACGCACTGTGAAATATTAAAATAAATGCTAACAGCCCAAGCTGCAACTTTAAAGCGCTGTCCCTGATGAGACTATGTATCCCTGTATATTGTCGGTGGTGGAAAAGTCACATAATTACAAAACTTATTTCAGTGCCACTGTAAAACAAAAAAAGAAAAATGTAAAAAAAAACAACTATTTTTTACTATTTCCCCTCAAAAAAAAAAACAAAAAAAGAAAAATATGTATCTACACAAACTAAAAAAATAATGTAACAATTACTTAAAAATAAAGCCTAACATATCATGGAAAACAGATGAAAGAAATTAATACAATAACCGAGCCCAAGAATGTGGTAAAGCGTTCAAGCCGACGTTTACTACAGAAAAGGAGAACATACCCTTCTACACTGCAAAAAATGTTTAGAAAGGGTTTGGAAACATGACAGGGTTCAAGACAACACCTTGAACTTTAAAGGGTTATATAATTTTATTAAATGGTCTTCAGATTAAGGGGACAGTGAAAACAAGTAACTTTGCAATTGATGTCATTAGCAAAGCTGTCTTGTATTCACAGTTTTCCTTATCTTCTGTTTCTGTTTACACTGATATCCAGTGCTTGTCGGATCCCTCCTCCTTGTATTTCACTAGCTGAGAGCTCATTTACATTCTATTCAGCCCCGGTCGGCTGTATTCACGGAGCTTGCATTCCTACCTTTCACTCAAAGTAAGAGACCGGCACATTTTCACTCTGCACAGCCAGAAGAAACAGAACAACACTGCAGGGCTTCTACAATCAGGAAACGGCACAATTTGTGTCGATCCCTGCCTCTCTGATTCAGAGTTAGGGGCCGTAGCAATTTCTCTCTGCACACCAAGCAGAAACACACTGCAGCAGATTCTACAATCAGAAAACAGCACAGTTGTGTCTCGGTGCCTAACTCTCCTGCATAGAAGGGAGATCTGTGCCATTCATAGAAAGCTGAATTCAACTGTAAAAAATCTCCAGCTGTGAGAGGAGAGATCAGTGCTCAGTCTAGATTGAATGCAGCCTGTGGTTTGTATAACGCTCTTATAAAACACGACTGCATAGGAGAGACACAGTGACATGTGGCCTCAGAGCGGGGGCGGGGGGGTCCCGGGAGCCAGCATGAACAGTGAAGGGGGGATGATGTCACCCAGCTGAGAAATGCCCCTGCATTTCTAGAGTTGAGAAGCTGAGAGCAGTATGAATCAGCCAAACTAAAGAAGCGATACATCCCCTTTAACTTCTCCAGTTCTCAATCTTATTAAGCATTTGTGGGATGTGCTAGAAAAAAAAAAAAAACCTATTCCCGATAATTAAGTAAACATCAGGTAATTACTCCATCGCACAAAAAGAGAGAACCTAAAGAAAAAATGGAGTGCGTATGATATTGTGTGTAATATAAAATATAACTTTTACTTCACAATTTAAAATAGTATGCGGCTGAGCACTACAATAATTAAGTACATAAATCCAAACACATAAGTGCCATTAAATAACAGCACACTTGGGAAGACTCACTCTAACGAGTTATTGGGGGTCTTTGCACCAGTATAAGTTTGTAGAGCACTCGCCCCAAAAGGGGCGACCCTATACTAGCGCAGAGACTTACCCTATGGACTCCAACCTTACCCTTACATGGTCATCATATAGTGTCCCAACATGTTTCGACCCACCACGGTCTCTTCAGGGAACCAATAGAGTGATGTATATGATCTAAAAAATCAAATCAGGCAATTCAAAAAAAGGGGGTATAAATAGATAAATCTACCCCAATTTGTACTGACCCAAAAAGGTGTATAAGAGGGTATCAAGACAATGTCATAATAGCTGGTACATATCAGGTAGTCACTGGGATACATCAAAGTATACCATGGGTGCAAGAAAGGCAAAGGATGTTTGTAAGAAACAAAGAGTAACCACTCGCTACCCCACGGTGCAAACTGTAAACCCCGCAATGACACAATAATGTACACTACAATACAAAAGAGAGTCTGTACTCACCAAAAGAGGAGTCTGCTAATGATTGCTGATACAAGTCATGGATCGTGCGGCTCCTAAGACTAACGGAGGGGCTATGGTATGCCCGCCGTTTGTTAAGGAAAAAATGCAGCCTTAAATATGCCAGGAGCCGGATGTATTACAGCCGTTGCCAGGGAAACCTGATCACGTGCTTCCTCCACCCTCCGTCACTTCCGCCCTCAAAAGCGGAGTCAGGATAGTGACTTCCGCCCTGAGTGCGGGTATGTACGACGCGCGCTATGTCTCTGCCGCGTCAGACGTCACTTCCGCCCTTACTTGTTTAGTACTGACGATAACTTCCGCCCACTGTGCGGCGAAGAATGACGAATAGCGCAGTTCTGGCACAGCGTTTTATTGTACATTGGGCACAGAACAGGAGCCGCCCAAACCGGGCAAGAACATGGTCTCAATTCAAAACCATAGTAAACAGACATGAGTCATAAACAAGTCTTGTTCGGCACCATCCTGATAATGATCAAAATGGATCAGATGTGACACAGATAGTGAGTATGATACAATAGCATGATGTAAAAAGATTAAAGCGAGGATCAAAAATACATATATCACTTAGTGCTAAATTACAAGGAGAGATAGATAAAGATACGTGTAGTTCAAATATATAAATATAGTTGCTTAATAAGGCTGTGAAGACTCAAAAGGTGCCATCAGCCTAGGTATAATAGAACCTAGGACATAATCTCCACATTTATAAATAGCAACTAAAATTTAGCTGTTCGTTAAGTCCCTGTGGATGTATGGTTCCCAAGGTATAGATCCAGAAGGTTTCACGTCTAAGGAGATCCATATCAAGATCACCCTTCCTCTCATGGGGTCTTAAAAGATCAATTCCCATGATCCTTAGATCTTTAAAGGTTCCCCCATGCTGACTCCAAACATGCCTGGACACCGAGGTGTCCCTTTTGTTACGAATGTCGCATAGATGTTCACCTATCCTCCTTCTTAGTTCCCGAGTGGTCTTTCCTATATACTCTAGTCCACATGGACATCGAATACGGTAGATCACTCCTTTTGAGCGACAATTTATGAAGTGCTTAATCATGAATGATTGTCCAGTTTTGGCATTACTGAAGGTTTTTCCAGTTTCAAGATATGTACAGCCTATACATCCGCTACATCTGTAGCAGCCTTTCGGTTGCCTATTCAGCCACATCAAATCGCTTTGGGGGGTACATAGTGACTTCTCACAAGCCGGTCTTTAAGACTTTTTCCCTTCCTGAATGTGATGGCTGGTCTAGGGCCCACTTTATCTTTTATATCAGGATCCATTAAGAGAATATCCCAATATTTGTTTAGTATGTTACGAACCTCACTAGAGGCTGCATCAAAAGTTCCTATCATTCTTATAATTCCTGATTTAGGTTGTTTGTCTTTCTGTTTAGGGACCAGAAGACATTTCCTATCCGTGCGGAGTGCAGAATGATATGATTCCTTGAGTATCCCCTCCGGGTAACTCTTTTCTCTGAATCTCTCACACATGTCTTTGGCCTGATGGATAAATTCATTTTTAGAGGAACAGTTGCGACGCAGTCTCAAGAACTGTCCCCGTGGGATTCCCTTTCTCAAAGGGTAAGGATGGCTGCTGCTCCAATGCAGGAGTGAATTGCATGCCGTCTCCTTACGAAAGATGGACGTTTTCAATCTCCCATCAAAACCCTTGGTTACCATCACATCCTAGAAGGCTAGTTTAGTGGAGTCTATTTCATAGGTGAACTTGAGTCCAATACAATTTTGATTTAAACTATGTATGAACTCTATGAACTCCTCTTTTTTCCCATTCCACAGGACAAAAATATCATCAATATATCTTGTATAAAATGTAATGTTCTCAATATGTTTGAGAGGTTCATCGCCAAAGACTATTGTGTCCTCCCACCACCCCAAGTACAGATTTGCATAACTGGGGGCGCAGGAATTGCCCATGGCGGTTCCTCTCAATTGATGATATAATTTTCCATTAAATAGAAAAAAATTCTTTGTGAGAACAAACATTAACAGATCTAATACAAATTTGTTATGTAGATCGAACTGTTGGCCCCTCCCTTTAAGGAAATGTTCAGTTGCCTTAACTCCTAATTCGTGTGGGATAGAGGTGTAGAGTGACTCCACGTCGATACTTCCTAGGAAGCTATCTTTGGGTACTGTTATCCCATCAATCTTCCTTAGGAAGTCCATAGTGTCCCTTGTGTATGACGATAGAGATTCCACAAAGGGTTTAAGAATCTGGTCAAGATATATACCACAATTTTGTGTGAGACATCCTACACCGGACACTATCGGTCTCCCCTTCAGTGGGTTAACACCCTTGTGAATTTTGGGGAGACCGTAGAATGTCGCTATGCGTGGAAACTTGGGAAATAGGAACTCAAATTCAGAGACACTAATCAACTCATTAGTTTTAGCTGAAGAAAGTATGTTCAGTAGTTCTCGTTTGTACTCCTCTGATGGATCATTTCTAAGAGTTTCATAACAGGTACGGTCACACAGAAGTCTCTTACACATATCTCTATAATCTGTGTGATCCATCACAACAATGTTTCCCCCCTTATCAGAGGGTTTTATAACTATTTCATGATTTTGTTCAAGTTTCATGATTGCCTGTTTCTCTCTAAATGTACAATTGGAAAAAGGGTAGTCCTTCATTCTCAGATGTTCCAGATCTTTAGTGACTTGGGAAATAAAAACGTCTATACATGATACATCTCCTAATGGGGGCATTTTCTTGCTTTTTGTGCACAATTGTGAAAAAGGACCTTTTCCACTATGTATATCATCATCCGCTAGACTGTAAAGAAGTCTAATGTCTTCTAACATGTCATCATTTATGCCTAGTTCTAGACACTCACGTCTATTCTTTAAGGCGTGATATTTCTGCCAACGCATTTTACGCCCAAAGAGATGTACATCCTTTATCCAATTAAATAAATTGAATTTTGCTGTTGGAACGAATGAGAGTCCTTTCTTTAGAATATTCATTTCGTGTTCACTAAGGATATATGATGACAAATTTACTACCTGATGTTGGTCCTTCACTAGTACACTTTTAGTTATTTTGGAGTTGAACGTACCCTCGATGGGTATTGACGAGCTAAAAAAGGTTTTTGTTGTCCCCTTCGTTTATTACCCTTCCCACGTCCTCTCTGTCCTGATAAATTAGGGGAATGTCTAGTATTTCTTCCCTCCAAATCTGAATCTGAGATATCAGTGTCACTTGTAGAGATCACATCAGTGTCTCTCCTATCATGTTTAAATCCTGAAAATATATAAGCTTTGTTTTCTCTTTTGGTGAGTACAGACTCTCTTTTGTATTGTAGTGTACATTATTGTGTCATTGCGGGGTTTACAGTTTGCACCGTGGGGTAGTGAGTGTTTACTCTTTGTTTCTTACAAACATCCTTTGCCTTTCTTGCACCCATGGTATACTTTTATGTATCCCAGTGACTACCTGATATGTACCAGCTATTATGACATTGTCTTGATACTCTCTTATACACCTTTTTGGGTCAGTACAAATTGGGGTAAATTTATCTATTTATACCCCCTTTTTTTGAATTGCCTGATTTGATTTTTAGATCATATACATCACTCTATTGTTCCCTGAAGAGACCGTGGTGGGTCGAAACATGTTGGGTCACTATATGATGACCATGTAAGGGTAAGGTTGGAGTCCATAGGGTAAGTCTCTGCGCTAGTGTAGGGTCGCCCCTTTTGGGGCGAGTGCTCTACAAATTTATACTGGTGCAAAGACCCCCAATAACTCGTTAGAGTGAGTCTTCTCAAGTGTGCTGTTATTTAATGGCACTTATGTGTTTGGATTTATGTACTTAATTATTGTAGTGCTCAGCCGCATACTATTTTAAATTGTGAAGTAAAAGTTATATTTTATATTACACACAATATCATACGCACTCCATTTTTTCTTTAGATTCTCTCTGGGATGTGCTGGAAGAAAAGTCTGATCCATGGAGCCGCACCTCGCAACTTACAGAACTGAACAACAGTCCACCTACAGAGATCTGGTGGCGTCAGTGGTTTATGTGCTATTTTTGGGCCTACATTTAATATGAAACACTCATCTTTTGCCTCCGTCTCTTTATGGAAACTTGAGTATTAAAAATAATAAGCACCTTGTGTGAATACACTGCGCCTATGTCTATTTTGTAGGGATTCATCTTCTGCATCTCCTTCTCAAGCTCATTCATGTTATTAAAGGACTGGTATCGCACGTATATGTCATCTTTCAAGGTGAAGCTGAACTCCCTGTTTGGGAAGTAACTCTTTACAACTGAAAGACAAAAAAAAAAAAAAAAAATTAATTACATGCATAGTAACAATGTTAAAGGATTACGCAAAACACATTCTATGACAAAAAATTAAAGGGGTGTCCCAACAGTAGAAAATGTTCATTATTCTGTCAAGACATGATGGAAAATAGAAGAGAAGCATCATACTTATCTCCTGGATGCGGTACTTCTGCTGTGGCGGCCATCCCAGTGACCCTGGAAGTAGCGTTGACCATGTAGCGTCCACTAACAGGTGCAGCCAATCACAGGCCACAGCGGTCATGTGCACAATGTGGCTTGTGATTGGCTACACCTGTCACATGAACGATGAAGATTTAAAGCTTCTGCTAGGACCACGGGGATGGCCGTGGTGATGGAACAGCAGCATCCAGGAGGCAAGTATGTTTCGTCTATTTTCCATCGTGTCCCGACCGACTACAGGCAGTCCCCGGGTTACAAACGGGATAGGGACTGTAGTTTTTTCCTTAAGTTGAATTTGTATGTAAGTCAGAACAGGTAGATTTATTAAAAGTAATTCCAACAAAAAAAATTTATTTAGTTTTGCATAGTAGAGGGAACAGTTTTCACATTTGTTTTGCTCTCTGTGGCCTTTTTTAGAAGATTTCACCTAACGTTCTGTATCTCATGTGCAGCTGTGGCATGCTCGCACTTGGTTATTATGGGGCGTGACTCAGTGTTGAATGTCAGCCACGCCCCATAAGTCTCCGTTTGTAACTAGGGGACGTATGTAAGTCGGAATGGTTGGAGCACCCCTTTAATATAAATCCAGTGTGCTGCCACTATAAACCCGCAACTTAGTCCTTGTTGTGCGTTTTCCCAAATAGAAGAATGGACTATGTGCTATGTCGGGGAAATTGGAGCTGACCCCGGGTTGATTTCAAAAGCAGTTTCCCATTATTTTGGGTTAAATATAGCAGCCCCCCTTTACACCTTTCCGCCTTAAAAATTTTGCCCCCTAGTTACAAACGGAGACTTATGGGCTGCTGGCCTTGTGTTTATTTCCACAAAATATAGCCGGGAAGAAAATTCCACATCCACAGCAACAGATGAGGTGAAAAAAAAGGGAAAATCTTTTAAAGGGGCACGAAAAAAACAATGTAAAAACCCCTTCCCCTTTCCCTTTTCCACAACTAAAAAACAAACCCTTTGTGTGGTTTTAATTTAAAAAAATTACCTGTTTCATTTTACATACAAATTCAACTTAAGAAAAAAAACCTACAGTCCCTACCCTTTTCAAAACCCAAGGGACTGCCTGTACAACAAGTTTACAACCATCAGATTTCTTCCCGTATATAAAAAGCTCTGTGTGCCTTTAGTCAATCACTTTATATATAGCATTAAGGAATGGTTAGCTAGCAGAGAGGGAACCAGTGTCACCCCTCCATTTGCTGGCAAAAAAAAATTAGGGGGAAAAGGAGTGGGACATCCCGCCTCAAGATAATCCCAGGGGGAACCAACACAAACATTTTGGCATATCTAGGGTGGTGAAAAGGGCATGTCCCCAAAAGCAGGGGTTTTGCAGCTTTTTTTAAAACCTTTTGAAAACCCGTTGCAAACAAACCAAGGGGTTTCTATGGAAAACCTGTCACACCCCACCGCGGGGGTTTTTCCCCCCGGGGGTTTTTTTTAAACCCCGGGGGCACCCGAAAAAATTCTACATGCACATTCTTCCGTCGGTTTTCGGAGGGAAATATGAGCATGTGAAGGGGAAATGGGAGGGCTGTTCTCCCGCTCATTGCGGAGAAACCCGGGATAACCATTTAACCAATTCTTGCCCAAAGACCAAAATTCTTTGCTCGTATTTATATTGTCTTATTTTTGCTTTATTCCATTTTTATACATGGCCTCTGCCTGCCGCCTCCACCTGAAAAATATCTCACGCATCCGCCCATTCCTCAACTCTGACACTACAAAAACGTTAGTCCTTGTCATCTCTCGTCTAGACTACTGAAACACCGTTCTTTGTGGCCTCCCGTCTAGCACTCTTGCTAACCTTCAAACCATCCTCAACTCTGCTGCCCGTCTCATTCACCTCTCTCCCCGCTACTCTTCTGCATCTCTTCTCTGCCAATCCTTTCACTGGCTACCCATTGCCCAGCGAATTAATTTCAAGTTACTAACCATGACCTACAAAGCTCTCGATAACCTCTCCCCTCCATACATCTCTGTCTTAATCTCCAGATATCTCCCCTCTTGCAATCTCCGCTCCTCACAGGATCTTCTTCTCTGCTCTCCCCTTTTCAGATCCTCACATAACCGTCTCCAAGACTTCTCTCGTGCTTCCCCCATACTCTGGAACTCACTGCCCAAACACATCAGACTCTCCACATCTTTCACCAGTTTCAAAACAAACCTGAAAACCCATCACTTCAGGATAGCCTATAAACTATAGTACCCCTGCTGTCACTACACCCTCCACAAACATCTGTCCCTCACCTCCTGTCTCTTTCCTCCTTCCTTGTAGATTGTAAGCCTTCGCGGGCAGGGTTCTCTTTCCCCTCTGTATAAGTTGCTAGTCATTTATCGTCACCAATTGTATTTGTTATACATTTGTTTTGTTTGTAACCCCGTTGAATGTACATCGCCCTGGAATTAATGCTCGAAAATAAATTCAAAAATTGTGCTTCCATTATAATTATATTGTACATTTTTTAATTTCTTATTTGCCTTTTAACATATTAGCTCCGACTGCAGGTTGAATGCAGCCTCCTGAGATTGACTGAAGAGCTGATCAAGGTCTGCTACTACTTGGTGATCACTTGTATGGTTGGATAAAAACAGAAAGCGCATGTCCGCCCTGCAAAACTATTTATGCAGAGCTCAGAGATGTCTGTGTAGCATTATTCGCATACCAGCAGTGGTCAGCAAGTAGTTAAATGCGTTGTCCCATCAGCGACATTGATGGTATATCCATTGTTTGTGCCATCAGTCTCAGGGATCCACACTTATTTCCAGAACTGGCTGCACTTGTGGTATGTATGAACAGGGCTGCGGCAGAAGTCTGGAGTATTTTCAGCCAGACATCAGGCACAGCCCCGTTCACATTAGTGTAATGCCTCCCGCACGCCTGTACCAGGCGCATTACAGAGTGCCCACGGCACTTTGTAAAGAGGCTGATTTTGGGGAGTGTGCGGGAGGCGGTGTGCCCTAAAACCGTACTAAGCTATACTGTAGATTTATAGCTTCGTTGGCATTTCTGGGCGCGTTACTGCTGGAACAGGTAGACAACTTTCAGAAGTGTCGTCAGTGCACTAGAATGCGCTGTAGAACAGGTTCATAAATCAGGCGCATTCTATACTATTATAATGCACATGAAATTTGGCGTCTAAACGCCAAATTTCATACATACCAGCCTAAATTCGTTTCACTGGGAGTTCCACGTACAGGTGAGCAGTTGCATTCAGCAGTAGTGGGAGCTCCCAAGGTACAGTACTACAATAGAAACTTGAAACATGCAAAAATTTTAATAAATCTTCTTAAAACTTAATGGCCCGACATTAACCCGTAACATACAGGATGTCAGTCTCTAATAAAACGAAAAGAAGCTTAGCTCAGGAGTTTTTTTTTGCGACCTACAGGTCGTTCAGAGATAATTCATTCGCTCACCCGCCGATGAGCCCGAGACGCCAGTGTCCGTAAGCATCAATAGTGCACCTCCGTGCAACGTTTCGGGGAATTGCTCCTCCCCTTCCATCAGTGCCCATGAAAAACAAATATTGGTTAAAAACAATCCAAGGACCCCAATCCTTTATATGGTCCCTAAGGTACATAAATCGGCCACAAAACCGCCAGGCCGACCAATTGTCTCGGGTGTCGAGTCAGCCCTTGAGCCGCTAGCTGTGTATTTAGATATGTTTTTACAACCTGCGGTAAAAAGTGACCCTAGAATTTTACAAGATACAGGTCAATTCTTAAGGGCAATAAAGGAGATAGATATGTCAAAGGTTACTTGGCTGTGCACTCTCGACATTAAGTCACTTTTTACCAAGATCCCACTAGATGATGGGATGTCGGTGATTTATGATATCCTGTGCCGCGATGCTAAATTGTCAAACACAAAAATCGCGTTTTTGATGCGATTATTGGAGACCGTGTTGACAAGGAATTATTCTCGCTTTGGTGACCAATTATTTCTGCAGACCCAGGGCACGTCGATGGGGTCTCCGATAGGTCCCAGGTTTGCTAACCTGTATATGCAGTCGTTCGAGGATAGGTTTGTGTTCCCGTCGGATTACAATTGTAACATTGTTACTTGGCTAAGATACGTCGATGACGTTTTCTTGTTATGGTCTAGATCGGAGTTCGATCTTGAATGCTTTGTTACATATTTAAATGGCGTTCACTCGCTTATTGAATTCACTATGACAAAAGATAGGTCCAGTATAACATACTTAGACGTTTTAGTAAAGAAACAGAACAACAAGATAGATACATCTTTGTACACAAAGGAAACTGACTGTAACAATGTCCTTCATCATACTAGCCAACACGCACCCCAGGTCTTTAAAGGAATAGCGAAGTCCCAATTTGTTAGGGCAAGAAGGGTCTGTTCCAGTGATGGGGAATACTCGGCAGTCATGGAAAAAATAATTTCTAAATTTAAAAACAGAGGCTACAATGAGGACTATCTTAGAATGATAGGCCGACAGGTTTTTGACACCCCTAGAGAAATCTATTTAAAACAGAAGATTAATAGACCCGTGAAAGACCATCCCCCTACATACGTGTCGGTCTATGATAGACACGCAGGATTAATAAAAAAAGCTATCCTAAAGCATTGGAACTTTTTAAAGGATTATACAAATTTGGACATTATTCAAGAGCCCCCCACGTGGATATCCCGTAAAGGTAGGACTTGGGTCAAAAATTTAATACACAATTTCAAACGAACAAAAAAAGAAAAAACAGCCCCCTATTGACCACAATCGGGCACATTTTCCTTTTTAAAATCCCCAAAAACTGCTCATAAAAAAAAAAAGGAGACAGTATTCACTCCTACAAAGGCCATAAGAAAAATTGGGGATTCAACATGCGATATAAAGGGTAATTTTAGATTAAATGCCCATCAGCCCAAAATTTGTAACGACGCGAAAACTGTCAAAGGGTTAGTTTAACGAGCATGGGGCACCTTTTGAACCATAAGAAAAGTTAACTACTTGTAGGGGAGGATCGTGATCCAACAAGGGAATAACCAAAAGGATTTGGGAAAAAAAAAATTTAAAAAAAAAATTTTTTTTGTTGTGTTTTTAAAAAGGGTTTTTTGGAATTTTAATAAATAAATTTTGGGGGGGTTTTTTTTTGGTTTTTTAAATTAGGGATAAAATAAAAAAAATTTTTTTGGGTTTTTTTATTTTTTTTGGGAAAATTTTTTTAATTTTGGGTAGGTTTTTTTTTTTGGGTATTTTATTTTTTTTTAAAATTTTTTTTTTTTTATTTTTAAATATTAAGGAAAAGGATATATGGTATTTTTTAAAAGGACAATGAAATTAAAGGTGCATATATCTTAAATTCTCTGGGGGAAGGGGGTAGCGTAAATTATCTTAAAACCCAAGTGGTCCCAACAAAAAACCCCTACTAAGTTTCTTTTCTTTAAAATTAAGACTACATCCTGTATTTAAAAGGGTTTAAGGGGGGGCCTTTAAGTTTTAAAAATTTATTAAAATTTTGCATTTTCAAGTTCTTTGTATATGTTCTAATTTATTGGGGGGAGTGGATCCCCCCATTATTAAACCTCATCATTAGAAGCACTCAGCAGTTTCATAGTGGCCCATTTTATATATTTTAAGCCCCAAAAGGTAACAGCACTGCGTCACGTGGGGCCTAGGTCACGGGGGGCCCTCTCAAATGCCCCTCTAAGTTGTAATTAATCCAAATTCACAGTTATTAGCTCCAGGAATTTTCCTTTTCAGATCGCGAACCCTATTTTTTCTATCCACGGGTATGTTTCCCCCTTTGTTCCTTTACGTCCCCCCTCCATTATAACTGCTCCCATCCCCCATTTGATGTTTTTTTCTCCCTTTGATTCATATGCCCCCCATCCTCCATTTGATGTATTGCTCCATCCCCCTTTTGATGTATGTTTCCCCCTTTTGATTCACTACTCCCCCCCATCCTCCTTTGATGATGTGCTCCCATCCTCCATTTGATGTATCTTCTCCCTTTGATTTCACACTGTCCCACCCCCATTATTATGCTGCCCCCATCCTCCATTATTTTTTGCTTCTCCCTTTGATTCAACGTCCATCCCCCATTTTGTATGCTGCCCCCACCTCCATTTGATGTTGCTTCCCCTTTGTTTCACTACTGCCCCACCCTCCATTTGTTTAGCTTCCCCCCTTTTGTTTCACTCTGCTCCATCCCCATTTGATGTATCTGCCCCCAAATTGCTACCCCCAAAACCCCCGGGGCTGGGGCGGGTGACACAAATTTTTTTGCTTCTTTAACTGCGGGTGTATTTTTCAAGAAAAACCTTGTTGAAAAAGCCCGGGGAGAAATATAAATGTTACACTGCAGTTATTTTTAGTGATTTAAGGGGAACTCTCTAAAGAGTTGTTCCTTTCTCTTCTTCTTCTCCATCTTCCCAACCCATACTTTCTACGTCCAAATCTTCACTGAAAAATTTAAAAAAACAAACACTGCTCCTCATTTATCAGCATTTTTTTTTTTTTCAATTTCCTACCTAACAAAATCCCCACTAATGCCCCAAATGGTAATAATTACCCCTTGTAGGGAAATATTTCCCCCCATAGCCAAAGTAGCCCCTTAGCCAGGTTGTAGCCCCCCTTTGCCAGGTTTTTAGCCCCTCTAGCCAGGGTTTCTGCCCCCTTTAGCCAGTAATATCTCCCTTTTAGTCATATTAGCCCTCTGTAGCAGTTACTGCCCCCTGCCACATAATAGCCCCCTTTGCCAGTGACATCCCCCCTGTAGCCATATAGGCCCCCGTCCAGTGACATACCCCCTTACCCTATAGGGCCCCCCGTAGCCATACATGCCCCCCTTAGCCATATTTTCCCCCTGTAGCCAGTAAACCACCCCCCCTTACCATAATATCCCCCTGTGCCAGTGACATGTCCCCCCTTACCCTTTATATCCCCCCCTGTGGGCCAGTGACATGCCCCCTTAGACAAAATTTTCCCCCCTTGTACCCCAGGGGCCCATGCCCCCTTAGCCAAATAGGCCCCCTGTAGCCAGTGAAAAACCCCCCCCCCCCCTTAGCCAAAAAGGCCCCCAGTAGCCAGTGAAAAGGCCCCTGAAACCCAAACAAAAGCCCCCCCTTTACCCTCCCCCCCTGACCTGACAGCCCCCCTGTGCCCCCCACATCCCCCTTTTGTGGGCCCCACGTCCCCCCCCCGGGGGGTTTTAGCCGGGTGACATGCCCCCCAGTGGGGCCCCCCCTTTCCCCCCCCCCTAGCCATATGCCCCCCTTATAGCCACACTTTCCCCCCCTGTACCAAATCCCCCCCCCCTTGTAGCCACAAAATTGCCCCCCCCTGTGCCATAGGGGCCCCCTTTTTGGAACCAAACATCCCCCCCTTTTTTTTAAAGCCACACATCCGCCCCCCGTACCCCCACATGCCCCCCCCGTAGCCATGTGCCCCTTTTAAAGCCCCACTTTGCCCCCCCTTTAGCCATAGCCTCCCTTGTAGCCACACTGCCCCCCTTGTACCCAAAAATCCCCCCCTTTTACCCCCCACTGCCCCCCCATACCCAACTGCCCCCTGTAGCAACACAGGCCCCCCCTTGTAGCCACACAAGCCCCCCCTTGTACCTACCCCCCCCCCTTTGGGGGTACCCCACATGCCCTCCCCCCCTGTTACCCATAAGCCCCCCCTTGAAAGCCACAAAAGCCCTCCCCTGTCCCATAAAGCCCCCTTTACCCCCCACATGCCCCCCCCCCTTGGTAGCCAAAAGCCCCCTGTGCCACACATGGCCCCCCCTATAGCCATATTAAACCCTGTACCCCGAAAAGCCCCCCTGAAAAGCCTTTATGCACCCTGTAGGCCACACATGCCCCCCCTGAAGCCATAAACCCCCTGTAGCCATATGCCCCCGTAGCCACACATGCCCCCCCTGTAGCCAAAAATGCCCCCCCCTTTAGCCATAGGGTCCCCTGTGCCAAAAGTCCCCTGTACCCAAACCCCAGGTCCCCCCCCCCGTAGCCACAAACATGCCCTCCCCGAGCCCATATGTCCCCTGTAGCCACCTGCCCCCCCCCCTGTACCCCTTTCCCCCTGTAGCCATAGTCCCCTGTACCACTCAGGGGCCCCCCCCTGAAAACCCCCCAAAATGCCCCCTGAAACTAATTAAAATTTTAAAAAAAACCTATTTCCCTAATGAGCCCGGTCCGCGCTTTGCTGGCCCCTCCCAGCTTGAGAGGGTGAAAAGCAGCGTGAGAAATCACGCTGCTTACGCCGTCCCCGGGGAAAGGGGAAACCTCCTGGGGCCGGGGCAAAAGTTTCCGGGCTCAAAAAGGATCCCCGCGTCGCAGGGGGGGGTTTGAAAGGGGCGCTTCCCCCCCCGCGACGCCCAGGGGGTGAAATGTCCCGGGCCTCAGCAAGGGGCTGTTTAAAACGGGGAAAGCAGACGGGACGGGAATGATCCTTCCTGCCTCCTCCCCACCTGACTGCGGGGCCGGGGCGGGGAAACCCCCCGAAACAGTCAGAGAAAATCGCGGGCACCGCCCGCACTGAGGTGCGCTCCGGGCCCACCAGCGTCCGGGAGCCGCCGAGATTTTGGGGGCACAGGCAGTTTCCCTTTTCGGGGTTTCGGGCCCCGAATAAATCCCTAGCGACGCCCCTGCTGTTTCCCTTTTTCCTTTTGGGATGTAGGGTTTTCTCCCTTTAAATTCACAAACTGCCCCCATCCTCCATTTGATGAAATGCGGGCCCCAAACCTCCTTTTGATGTATGTTTCTCCCTTTGATTCATTTACTCGGGGCCCCCACCCCCTCCATTTGATGAAAGTGCGCTCCCTTTAAAGTGAAAATCTGTAGTATAGTCATAAATTTTGTTTATCAAAATTGAAAAATTTTTTCTACCCCAATTCCCTGCTTGTCCCGGGGGAAAAAATTTAAACCTTGAAAAAGCTCTTTCCTATTCCCCCCCCCTTTCTGCAATTAACTTGCTAAAACCCCTGCCTTTTCCCTTTGTTCACATCGATACTCGTTTAAGAATCTATTACTATAAAGAAAAACACTGCAGCACGTTTGGCCCTGCGTAAAAGGGCCCCCTCTAAAGTGTGTAAATTTAAAATTTCCAAAATTTTTAACAAGGTTTGGGAAACAAGGATTGCAAAGGAAAACAGCTACTTCATTTTTTTCCCCTTTAAACAATTTTTCAAAAACTGTCTGGCATTTTGTTTTCCCCTTCCCCCACCATTATCTCAATCCCCAAATTTTTTCCCTTGCACAAAAACGCATATCCCCAAAAAAACCCCCCGCTGGGCAATAGCTCTACTTCCCCCCTCCAGGGCATTCTACCCTCTCACCTTCTGCGGGCCCCCCAACCTCTTCCCCATTTGGTTTAATGCCCTCCGCACCAAACAAACCCGGTTTAAAACCATTGTCTTTCCAAACCCCCCACCTCTCACCCCCCTCTCTACTGCCCCGGGCCTGCCGGGGAATACCCCCCTAACCCAGGCCCCCCCCCAGCGCTTTCCCACCTTTGGGTCTCTCCCTTTTCCTAACTGATGCACCCACTACAAATTTCCCTTTTTAACCCCCCATAAACCCCGGGAAGCCTTTCCCTCGGGCCCCGGCTCCCCCAAATCCCTCCCCCTTTGGAGCTCTCGGAATCACGTCGTATGTAAAAACTTTTTTTTACATACATGACTTTTTTTTATCTAAAGGGAAATTTACTTTTCCCTTTTGGCCCGAACGGGAAACAGGGGCTGACCCCCCGACAAGCCTCCCCCCCGCGCTCCCCTCCTTTGGGGGCCTCCAACTTACCCTTACCCCCTCGGCCTGGTAAAAAAGGGACTGGCGGGGGTGGGGCCCCTCCCCCCTGCCCCTAAACACTTTTTTCCCTTTTGTCCCCTCTTCACCTTTTGGGCCTTCCCCTTACACTCTCCCCTTTTAAGGTGCACCCTGTCCGCATCAAAGCCCCTTTCCCAAACCTTTAAAGGGGCCCGGGGGGTTTTTCTACCGCCCCACCACCCCCCTGACCCCCCGCCTTCCTTACCACTTTGTTTTCCTGGCTCTCCATTTTCTTTCCCACTGACTCCCTACTATTATAAAATGGGAACTTAAAATTACCCCCAATTGGGACACCCCCCACTTTTTGCTTCTAACAAATTTTCCTTGCCCTCTTTTTTCCCCTTTTTAAAATCTCCCCAGTGGACCTCGGACCCAAACTCACAAAATGGACAAAACATTTGGAACCCTCATCTTAAACCCCGCCTCCCCCCCCTATTTTTAATTTCTCAAACTCCCCCCAAACCCCCCCATACAACCACAATCTGCTCCCCCTTCTCCACCTCTCCCCCCCCCCGGGGCCCCCACCTGCCCCCAAAATTAGTGCACCCCCGCGGGAAAATTACAAAACCTCAACCCTAAACACTCTCTCTGATTCTCTTACCCCTCCTTTTTACCATATCCTCATTTAATGACCCAGAAAAGCAAAAACCCCCACTTTCTACAACCACACAATTTACCACCATCCTTGACTCATCGCTTTCCCCCCCACACAACCCGAAAACCCCCAAAATCAAAAACAAACCCGGGACACCCCACTCCACTAAAAAAGCTTTAGGCAGCTTCCCAAAAATTGGGGAGGAAACGCCGCTGGAAGAAAAATCGCTCCCCCCAAACCCCCACGACTTTTTCCTCCCAAAAAAAACAACAAAAATAAAAATTCATTTAAATCTGCACCCCCCTACCAAAAAAGGATTAATTTTTCCAATTTTCCCTATTCCCCCTTGTCTCAAAACCCCCCAAAACAACTATTTAACAACCTTTTTAAAACCCCCTCTCCCACCGCCCCCAGCACCTCCTTTTCCCCCCCCTCCCCTTTCCCCCTTTTAGCCAAAAAACGACTTTGCCATTCCCCTTCCTACCAAAAATTTAAAACCTTATCAAAAAAGGGTTCAAAGGCCCCCCCTCCTCAGCGCCTTTCCCCTATATCTGCCAAAGCTCCCTTCCCCCTTAAAATTGGTTTTCCCCCCCTCTTACCATTTATTTGGGTTTTTCCCCTCTACTGTCCAAATCCAACCTCACCACCTGTAAACTTGACCACTGCCATCACACCCCTTATCCCAAAACCAAAAGTGCAAATTTCCCCTCCCAGCCCTCACCCAACCCCTTTTTAAATTAAACGCCTCAAAAACAGGGATCTTTCCCCCTTCCCCCTTAAAACAGTGCCTTTCGGGCATTTTCCCCCTCCTTTGAAAAAAAACCCTCCCTTGATCCCTCCTCTCTGCCAACTATTTGCCCAAAATTTTCACTGCTTCCCTTTTGCCCCAAACTCCTCGAGCAGTACCTCCTTCCCGCTGTCCTCCCCCTTTTCTCCTCCAACCCTTCTTTTACCCCCACCCTCGGGGTTTTCCCCCCAACCCCAAACCCAAAAAACCCCCCTAACCCAAAGGGCAAAACCCAAAGACCTACAACTGGGAAAAGCCTCACCACTTTCTTTTGTCCCCTTTTCCTTTTAGACTTGTCCTCTGCCTTTTTACAAATGTGACCATTCCCTCCTGCTACACATCCTTTTCATACCCTTCCCTCAAAAGACTTGGCCTCTTTCCTATCTCCTCGTACCTTTTTGAAACAGAAAATTCAGCGTCTCTCATTCCGCTCCCAAACCCCCTCCCCCCCCCCCCCGCTCCCTGTTTTGGGGTTCCCCCAGGGGTCAGGGCCCCCGGGTCCCTTTTAAAAATTTTCCCATCTACAACCCTTGGCTGGGTCAACTCATAAAACTTCACATGGGTTTTCCCCTTACCACCTGTATGCTGAAGGGCAAACCAGCTTTTTTAAAACCCCCGGCCCAGATGTCACCTCTCTTTTCTCCCGGGGTTTCCCCGACTGTCTATCGGCCATTTCCTCCCTTTTTTTCCCCCCCCATTTTCCTAAAAATAAATTGGGGGAAGAAAAAAGAAATTTTCATATTTTCCCCCCCCTCCCCCTCCATCCCTTTCCCCCTGATCTCTCTATCCTGTCCCAAAGGCTTTACAAATCTAAACCCGTTCCCAATTTCCCTGCCTTGGGGAATCCTCGACCCGGGGCTGATTTCCTTTTAAAAACACAAAAACCAAACCCCTCCCCCCTCTGCCCGCCACCCTTCCCCCCCTAAAAATAAAACCCCCGCATCCGTTAATTCCTCAACTATGAAAACCCAAAAAATGCTCTTTTTTGGGGCTTGTCATCTCCCCCCCTTACTAAAAGCAAAAATCCTTTTTCCCGTGGCCCTTTTTCCCCTCTAGCACCCCTTTCTCCCCTCCCAAAACCCTCCTTAACTCGCTGCCCCGTCTTTTTCCCCTCCCCCCTCGGTACTCCTCTGCCTCCCCCCTGTCAAACCCCCACTGGGTTTCCAATTAAACCCAAACAAATTCATTTCAAGTTGCTGAACCATGACCTTAAAAAGGGGTCTCCAAAAAACCTCTCCCCCTCCAACATTTTCTGCCCTTTTTCCCCCAGATATCTCCCCCCCTTTTTTTCAAAGCAATCTCCGCCCCCCACAGGACCTTTCTTCTCTTTCTCCCCCTTTTCACTCCCCACATAAAACCGTCTTTCCCAAAATTCTCTCCCGGTTTTCCCCCCCACTTTTGGAAGGGGACTGCCCCCAACCAAACAGACTCTCCGGCCCCCTCTCACCAGCTTTAAAAGCAACCTGAAAAACCATTTTTTTCAGGGTTGCCCAAAAACCTACCCAAAAACCCCCTTTTTGGCCCCTTTTACTACCCCACAAACATGTCTGGCCCCCCCACCTCCTTGGGCCCCTTTCCCCCCTCCTTGTAGATTTTAACCTTGCGCGGGGGAGGGCCTCTTCCCTCCGTACCAGTTTTTAAAATCATTCATTTTCATTTTTGTACTCACTTGAAAATATCATGGTAGGGGACCCCCCCCCTCCCTAAAAAGTACATCGCCATGGAATCAATGGCGGCTTTAAAAAAAATTTTAAAAATAAAAAAACAATAATAATTTAAAAAAAAATTTAATGGGTTTAAAATTTCCCCCACAACACAGCTTCTTCCCCCCTTTTCCCAACAGGAAAATTTTTTTGGGTTTTTTTTGGGGGGGGGGCTAATTTTTGGAGATTAAAAAGCAAGTGCCAACTCCCGGGGCCCTTAACCTAAACAAATTTCCATCAATCAATACCCTTTTTTTTACATCTAAAAAAGTCCCCCGGAAGTAATTTCTCCCCTAAAACAAAGACAAATTTTCAGTAAACAAAAACAAAAAAAAGAAACCTGGGAGATATGGCCCTAAATGGGCTGAAGTGGGGCCAAAACGCCTTTAAAGGGGGGTTTTGGGCCCCGATCTAATTGGGTTTAGGGGATCCCCCAAAAATTTGGGATTTAATCACTTTTCAAAAAATAGGGGCATTAAAAAAAGTGAATCATGGGAAAGTTTTCAGGGCCCTTTCCTTTTAATTTTTTTTTGGGGTTTTTCCCGACAGGTTTTTCCCTTTTTAAAAAGGGGCCATTTAAACCCATCCCACATTTTTTGCACTTCTTAACTGGGTGGCAGGGAACAAGGGGAAAGAAACTTTGAAAGGGGGGCTGGGGGGTTTCTTTTTTATAGAGAATCCACTGGGTTGGGAATTTTAATTATTTTGGGAAACATTCAGACGGGCCCCTTTCTTTTTCTGCTCCCCCCCCTCCCTCTCAGCCAGAATGAAAGAGCGCTGCCCCGCAGCTTAACTTCTCTCCTTTACACAGAAAAGGGGAGAAATAAATGCCCCCCACGGCCAGGTTTTTTCCCGGGTTTGAAAAGCAGTTTTGTAAAACCCGCGTTACTGTACGGAAATTAAAGTCAATGGGGTCCCCCCAATCAGATTTGGGGGCCCCCGGGACGGGAAAAAAGAGCCGATGCTTTCTGTGATTTCCCCTAGCGATTCCCAAAAAAGAACGGGAGCCTACGTCCCTAAGGGTTCATGGGATGCAGTTGGGGTAAGGCTGGGTTCACACAACGTTAATTGGGGGTACATTTGAGGCATTTCCCAACAGGGTACGGGGGAAAAAAAAGGGAAAAAAAAGTACCCCCACTAAAAGAAACCCCGGGTGTTGGGGCAGGGAAGGTGGGGGTTTCACCCCCTTTTGTTTTGCAAAATACCAGAGGACAAAACCCCAAGCCCCCCCACTTGAATAGAGCAGATAACGGGGGAAAAAGTGTGCAAGTGGGTAAGCAACTGGCGCAGAGATAAAAAAAAAAGGGGGGAATTAACGGTGCATACCCAAACCGGGGTCCCGTTATTAGTGTGGAACCAAAAGGGGTCATTTTTGGGGGCCCCATCCTCAAAAATTTTATAAAAGTTTTTACACAGGGATTGGGGACAGTAGAAATAAACGATCCCTTTTCCGATGAAAAATAAGCTCTTTTAAAGTAATCAACACAATATAGGTTTAATTTTTGGTTTTTTTACAAAAGGGGGTCGGGGTAGGTTGGGGGCCTGGGGGAGAGAAATGGCAATGAGGTTTAATACAAAAAAATGCAAGGTTTATGGCCCTGGGGGGGGAAAATCCATTACATGATTAAAAAATTTTAAAATTTGGGAAAAAAACCCCGGGTAAAAAGTTGGGCAATGGAGAAAGGACTTGGTAATCCCCGGGGGCAGAAAAACTTAAAATTTTAAACAGCCATGTCAGGCAGCAACCCCGGCCCAAACTAATAGGAAACAAAAAGGGGTATTAAAAGGGGCAAATGCACAGATTGAACATTAATTTTCCCCCCATTATACAAAATCCCCGGTTTTGACCACACAGGAAAATTGTGTAAAAGTTTTGGGCACCAGTGGGAAAAGGAAAGACATTGGAAAAGCTTTTAAACCGGGGACAAAAGGGAGGGAAAAAAAAATAATAAAAAAGGGCGGGGCTACTACAAAATACCCAGAAAGAAATTTGCAAAATTAAAGGGTTTTTTTTTTAAAAAAGGGCCGGGTTCGGGGGGACATAATAAATAATGTTTTAAAAAAAATTAAAAACCAAATAAAAGATCCTCCCAAGAAATTTTTTTTTCCCTAAACCCCTGGCGGGGAAAACCCCCGGGCCCCCAAAGGGGGCATCCTCTACCTCCCCCCCTTTAGGAACAAAAGGGGTTTTTACAAAAAACATAGAAAGGGAATTCCCCCTTTAAATGGGTTGGGGGCGTGAACTGTGGGGAAATCCCTGCCAGAGGGAAAATTTTCATTGGGGGAAATTTAATAACAAGTTCAAAAGGGTTTGGATGCATTTCTGGGAGGTGAAAAACATAAAAAAAGTATAGTTATTTAGATGAAGGGGAAAGGGGGGATTGAATCCAGGGTTTTTTCCCATTGGGCCCGATTGGAGTCGGGGAAGGGAAATTTTTTTTCCCTTAAATGAGGGCAAATTTTTCTTCAACCTTTATTGGGGTTCTTTTGGCCCCTTTCCTTTTTGGGTCAACACCTTACAACCCAAAAGGGGAAAATGGGTGGAAGTCTGTCTTTTTTTTGGGGCCTTTAAAACTAAGGGAAAATTTTATACTGGCTAGGTTTGCTCTAATTTTTTTGTGTAGGCCCTTTCCCCCCCTCAGGCATTGAAAAAAAAGGCACCTTTATGGATACAGGTTTAATAATGCGAAACTTTCCTAAATTTTCCCTAGGGGCCCGGTGGGATACAGGGGCAAATTTTGGGAATTTCCACACTTTTTAGCTCCATCCACAAAAAGAGTATGTCTGGGCCCTATTCCCCTTCCCCATAGGGGGGGCTGGGGCAAAGGGTAAGGCCCACCTAGGGCACTTCATTCAGGGGGAAAAAAAAAAAAAGGGGGAGCAAGGAATATTGATTGGGGGGTAAAAGGCCCGGGTTAATTTTTTATTTTAAATCTAAACTGAAATTTTAAAACACGTTTAAAAACACAAAACCGTAAGGCTTTTATTTTAAAAAAATGATTTAAAAAAAAAATTTTTAAACCCAAACTATTTTTTGCAATTTTTAAACCAGGGAATTAAAAGAAAAATTTTTTTTAAAAAAATTTTTAAAAATTACTTTTTTTTCTCCCCCGGTTTAATGGGTTAAAACTTCCCTATTTGGACACCACTGTTCTTTTTTTAAAATTTTGGAAGGAGAAAAAAAAATCCTGCCCTTTAAAAACAATTTAAATAGATTTATTCAAATGAAACCATAAAAAACAAAACAGCATAATTAAATTTCTTAAAAAAACATCCATGTTTTTTAAAATAATTTTGGGGTAAACAAAATAAAAATATTTTTAAAAAACTTGACTGTCCCGCCCAGCCGACACATTAAAAACTTAAATACTTTCGTCCCTTTCTGGGCCTCTGGGGCTCACTTGACGTCATTTGTTTTTTTAAACATCCTTCTTCTTTGTGCCTATTCATAAAACTGGAAAAGAAAAACAACTTTTCCCGCTTTATTGGGGTCCCAACCTTTTTAATTTTAAATGTTTTTCCCCCGGGAAAAATTTTTCCCAAAACCCCAAAAAACTCTCTGTTAAAAAAAATATATTTGGGGTTTTAAAAGCAAATTTGACCCCCACCCCTTTTTTGGGTTTTTTTTAAAAATTTTCCCAAAAAAATTTTTTTTTAAAGGGTTCCCCTTACCCTTTTTTTTAATTTGTTTGAGGATGCTCTACCCCTGTCATATTTTTCAACTTTTCCCCAATTTTTTTTTTACCCGTTTATTTAAAAAATTTTTAAAAAAAAAATACTGATTTGTTTTCCCCTTTCTTTTTTATTTTTAAAAATTCTGTATGGGTTTTCTTTTTTTTTATTTTTTTTAAAAAAAATTTATTGGGAAAAAAGAAAAATTGCAACGTGGTTTTTAAAAGGGAACAAAAAAAGGAAATAAAAAAAATGCCCGGGATTTTTAAAAAAATAAGAAAAAAAAAAACCCAGAAAATTTTTTTAAAAAAAAAACCCCCCCCTTTTTTAAAAAACCCCCCCCCCCCAAAAAAAAACAACCCCCCTGGGAAACACTTTCCCCCAAACCCTTTAAAAAAAACCCCCCAAAAAAAACCCCCCCCCCCCCCTTTTTTTTTTTTTTTAAAGGGGCCCCCACAAAAAAAACCCCTTTAAATAAAAACATTTTTAAACCAGTTTGTGAAAAAAAAAAACCCTATTCAGACGGGGGGGAAAAAAACCCTTTCTACAACAGGACAAACAAAAAAAAAAAAAAAAAAAGGGGGGAAAACAGGGATTTAAAAAACCCCCCGTTTTTCGGGGGGAAAAAAAAAGGGGGAATTTAAAAAGGCCAGGCCCCCGGGTCTTTTTTTTTCCCCCCTTTTTGGGGGGCTTAATTCCTCCTTTTGAAAAAACAAATTTAGCCCCTTCTCTCAGGGGGGGTTTTTTCCCCCCCTCCGGGTCCCTTTTGACTTGAGAATTTTCTTAAGGGATTTTCCCAAAAATATATGGAGATTCCCTTTTTTTTACCTTCTTTAAAAATTTTTCCCTTGGGGCCCCGGGACTTTTCCAATTAGGAAAAAAAAAATTTTTGGAAAATAATTTTTTGGTGTTTCGCTTTTTTTAAAAATTTACCAAAACCTAAAAAAATTTCTCCCACAAGGTCCTTTTCCAAAAGGGTTCAAAAGTTTTTAAAATTTTTTATCTGTTTATTTACCCTTTTTTCCCAAAAATTTTTCCCCAAAACATTCAAAAAAATTTTCCTTTTTTACCGTTTTTCAAAAAAACAAAATACGATTTTCCCATCTTTAAAAAAGGGGGTTTTTTTTTTCAAACCCGGGGAAAAAATTTTAAAAAATTCTTT
>JAODAL010029062.1:0-52256 GCA_025379985.1 Phyllomedusa bahiana | reverse complement strand
GCCCCAAAACTGAAATGACCCCAGTTTAAAAAATTTTGTGGGAAAAAAAGGAAAGTTTTTAAAACCCCCTTTTAAACTTTCCATGGACTTGTTTTTCCCTTTGTCCTGGGCCACAGCGGGCCCCCAAAACCTGCATGACCCCCGTTTAAAAAAAGGCCCGGGGGAAAAAGGGGAGTTTTTCAACCACCATTTTAGTTTAAAGGGGAAAAGTCTTTTCCCTGCCCGGGGGCCACAGCATAAAGGCCCCAAACCTGCAGGGACCCCGGGATTAAAAAGTCCCGGGAAAAAAGGAGTCTTTAAACCCACCATTTTAGTTTCCGGGGACATTGCCCTATTCCTGCCCGGGGCCACAGCATGACCCCCAAAAACCTTTGCAGGGCCCCCAAGTTTAAAAAAGGGTCCCGGGGAAAAGGGAAATTTTCTTTAAAACCCCCCATTTTAGTTTCACGGGGGACATTGACTTTTCCCTGTCCGGGGCCCACAGCAGGGCCCCAAACCCTGCTGCCCCCCCAGATTAAAAATTCCCGGAAAAAAGGGTCTTTGAACCACCATTTAGTTTACTGGACATAGATATCCCTGCCCGGGAAACCACAGCAGGGCCCCCCAAACCCTGCTGCCCCCCGATTAAAAAGTGCCGGAAAAAGGCGCTTTAAATCCCCCATTTTATTTTTCATGGGACACATACTGTCCCTGTCCGGGGTAGCGCTTGCCCCCCCGTATGAGTGCGGACCAATTGGTTTCCCTTGGAAATACTGGGGGTTTTAACGCCCCCTTTTTTAACCCAGGTCCCCTTTTTCTTGGCATTCTTTTTCCTTTTACTCAATGTGCGGGAAAAAGGAAATTGTCCTGTACTTTTTTTCTTGTCCGTGCTCTAAATAACCTAAAATTGGCCAATTTTTTTTTTTCCTTTTTACCCCCCTTGTAAAAATTCAGGGGGTTTTTTTTTCCAGCTTTTTTGTTCATGCAAGTTTTTTTGTAGTTTAAGTCTAAAAAACCATTTTTAAAATGGGGATGGAATCCCACCATGTTTTTGGGTTTCTTTTTTTTTTAATTGTTTTTAAAAGGGTTTGGGTCTCAATCAGGGTTTGTTTAGCTATTTTTAAAGATTTTGCAAAAAAATTCCCTTTTTGCAATATGTGCCCCATTAACGTGTCCTCCCTTTCCCTGTTTCTGAAGCACCATCACCTTGGCCCTTTTGCAATTGTAAAGGGAAAAAATGTTGTTAGAAAAAAACATTTTTTTTATAATGGGGGACCTGAGTTTTTAAGCTGATGTCACAGCAAAATGCCCCCAAAAATTCAAAGCATGACCCTTGAGCCACTTTGGACAATTGTGAAGAACAAATGTCTGTTAGAAATAACATTTTTTTTATAATAGGACCTGTAGTATTTGCTGTATTCACATTTAATTGCAAGGTGCCTCAATGAACAAAGCTGTAGTGCGCCAAAGTGAAAAAACTATCTGTAAGGGTATTCGGATAATAAAGGTATTTTTTGGCACCTATCAATTCACCTGTGGTAACTACACAATTGCTGGATTCAAATTTAACTGCAAGGTGGCTCTATCAACAATCTGGATGGGCAAAAGGGGCAAAAAACACGTATCTGTAATGTATTTCGGATAATAAAAAGGTATTTTTTGGCACCTTTAAATTCACCTTTTGGTGACTACAAAATTGCTGTATTCACATTTAAGTGCAAGGTGCCTCAATGAACAAAGCTGTAGTGCGCAAAAGTGAAAAAAACACGTAACTGTAATGTATTCGGATAATAAAAGGTATTTTTGGCACATTTCAATTCACCTGTGGTGACTACAAAATTGCTGTATTCACATTTAAGTGCAAGGTGCCTCAATGAACAAAGCTGTAGTGCGCAAAAGTGAAAAAACCTGTATCTGTAATGTATTCGGATAATAAAAGGTATTTTTGCCACCTTTCAATTCCCCTGTGTTGGGACTTACAAAATTGCTGTATCCACCAGGGGCGTCGCTAGGCTTTTTTATTCGGGGCTCGGGGCCACGAATAAAATCCCTTTTGCCCCGGTCTCCCGGGCTCCAGGCCGCTGCCGGGGGTTTGGAGCACGACGGGCCCCTTTCAGCTGCATGTGCATCCGCTGGACGCACATGCAGCTGCGGGCTTCTGCGGGGCAGAGAGCGAGCGCCCCCGCTCGCAGACAGTGTGGACCGGCTCTGGGTCCGACATGTGGGGGCCGCCGGGTCCCTCACAGCGCTGAGGACCCCCCGGGCGGCCCCGTGCGCCTCAGCCGGCAGCGTCGCGATGATTTTGATGTCATCGCGACTCTGCCTCTCCTCGGGCGCAAGCGCGTCATAGGCCGTGTGCCCAAGGAGCTGCCGGAAAGGGGCGCGGGCTGAAGAGGATAGAGCGCGCTCGCCGGGGGAGTTAAGCTGAGTATGAATGTTGTTATTTTTAAGGCGTTTGCCTGCCTCAGTGCCCCCATATATGCCTGTGCCCCTATAATGCCTGCCTGTGGCCCCCATATCCCTGCCCGTGGCCCCCATATTACTGCCTGTGGCCCCCGTTCCCCGCCTGTGGCACCCATATTACTGCCTTTTGGCCCCCATATCCCTGCCTGTGGCCCCCATTTTACTGCCTGTGCCCTATAATGCTTGCCTGTGGCCCCCCATATCCCTGGCCCGGGGCCCCCATATTACTGCCTGTGGCCCCCATATCCCTGCCTGTGGCCCCAGTATGCCTGCCTGTGGCCCTATAATGCCTGCCTGTGGCCCCCTTATCCCTGCCTGTGGCCCCCATATTACTGCCTGTGGCCCCTATCCCCGCCTGTGGCCCCCATTTCTGCCTGTGGCCCCCATATCCCTGCCTGTGGCCCCCATATACTGCCTGTTTGGGCCCCCCTATACTGCATGTGCCCCTAGCATGCCTGCCTGTGCCCCCATATCCCTGCCCGTGGCCCCATAAAGCATGCCTTTCGCCATATAATGCCTGCCTGTGGCCCCATTCCCCGCCTGTGGCCCCATTTTTACTGCCTGTGGCCCCCCATATCCCTGCCCGTGGCCCCATATTACTGCCTGTGGCCCCCATATACTGCCTGTGGCCCCCATATTCCTGCCTGTGCCCCTATAATGCCTGCCTGTGGCCCCCCTATGCTGCCTGTGGCCCCCATATCCCTGCCTGTGGCCCCATATCCCTGCCTGTGGCCCCCATATGCTGCCGTTTCCCTATAATGCCTGACTGTGCCCCCATATACTGCCTGTGCCCCCCATATACTGCCTGTGGCCCCCCAAATCCCTGCCTGTGGCCCCCATATGCTGCCTGTGGCCCCCATTTTACTGCCTCAGTGCCCCTATATTCTGCCTCAGTGCCCATATATACCTTCTTGTGGCCCGTATATACTGCCTCAGTGCCCCCATATACTGCCTGTGCCCCCATATACTGTCTGGCCCCCATATACTGCCTGTGCCCCGCTATTTACTGCCTGTGGCACCTATATACCTGCCCGTGGCCCTATATACCTGCCTGTGGCCCCATATACCTGCCTGGGGGCCCCATATACTGCTTCAGTGCCCTATATACCTAACTGAAAAGGACTGCTATACCTTAATTAAGGAGTTGCTGGAAATGTGAGGATTCTAAGATATTTGTGTCCAATCCTAGGGACGAGTATGGGGCCGGGAGCAATTCAGCATGAGGTGGAACCGATGGAGAAGAGAAGGAAGGTGAACGACGCGATCAGAAAGACGTCTCCTGTGAGTCACTAAATGTAAACTGCAGTGTAATCACTTATTTGTCTGCAGAGGTCTACATACAACTAGTACTACCACTATATGGTCATATATGGCAGTGGTATATGTCTTCAGAGCCTGTGTAAGCTGTTAGTCACATGTGGGGTCTTGGCAGGATTATTTGATCCTTATGTAGTAATAGTTTTGGGTCTTGGTTTTGTAGGGGGTTTTAGTAACAATCACTTGTCTGGTAGATTTTCTCCATGGGATCGGTGTATGTTTTGGTGACTGTTTAGGGGGTATTGTCATATGAAGGTGAGAAGTTTGAAAAAGTAAATTTGTCATTGGTGATTTTTACTGTACAGTGACTGCTGAGGGATGGACGGGATCTGTGTGGGGTGTGCAGAAATTAGTGACAGGAACACAAGGTTTTTCCTGTAAAAAAACATCCACAGTTCACAATGAGGCGTGAAAAAAAAGTCGTGTTTAACCCAGCCCCACCAGAAAAACACAAAGGACCCGAGCCCCGGATGTTTTAGGACCCTAGCAACGCCCCTGGTATTCACATTTAAGTGCAAGGTGCCTCAATGAACAAAGCTGTAGTGCGCCAAAGTGAAAAAACACGTATCTGTAATGTATTCAGATATTAAAGGTATTTTTTGGCACCTTTCAATTCACCTGTGGTGACTACAAAATTGCTGTTTCACATTTAAGTGCAAGATGCCTCAATGAACAAAGCTTTTGTGCGCAAATAGTGAAAAAACACGTATCTGTAATGTATTCGGATAATAAAAGGTATTTTTGGCACCTATAAAACCTGTGCTGACTACAAAATTGCTGATTCTAATTTAACTGCAAGGGTGGCTATATCAACAAAGCTGGAATGGGCAAAATTAAAAAAAGAACACCTATCTGAAAGGGTATACTGTTAATAAAAGTGGGTTTTGAAACCTAACAAAGAGACCTGCAGTTACTAGAAAAGATGTGTATCTTAATATAAGTTCAGGCTGCCCAATATCCAGGAAATATTTCAATAGAAAACTGTTAATAATAAAGCTTTTGGGCAGTGCAATGTTCTATACTAAGTCTTGGTGAACTTTATCCAGAATTCTTTATAGAGCTTGTCTGTGTTCGCCCGCGCCCCCCCCCCGCTCCCCTCCGTGACTTTACAACGATAGAGGGCTCCTTTAAAATTCTCTACCTAATACATAAAAATTTCCAATCTCTGATCTAACTAAGTTGTAAGGATCACAGCTAATAGTAGAGCTTTCTCTGTGAAGAAATAGAAATTTTTCGCTGAGCTGTTTGACACAGGCAGAGCGCACGTCCTCCTGCTATGAGATTGCTGAGAGACACTGATCATAAACGGGAAGGGCTGTTCTATGTAAAACGAGGTCATGTGATTTTTCCAGCCAATCGCAACCATACACATCCAGTCATGACGTCCCCACCAACATCTCACCCTGCTCTATTCTGTAAGCTGATTTGCTGGCCGCCAAAATGACAGGAAGCGCCGAAAATGGCGCGATCTTAATAGATGATGCACAGATATTAACCTAAATTATCGCTGATATAAAATTTCGATCAACATAAAAACTGTGCCGATTTCAACTTTGTCGATAATAATCGCTCAAAACTAGTAACAATCATTCGTCTGGTATATTTGCTCCATGTATAGGTGTATTTTTTGGTGACTGTTATTTATAAGGTATTACACTGTCAAACGTAGGTGAGAGGTTTTGAAAATGCAAATTTGTCAGTACCGATTTTTATTGTACAGTGACTGCTGAGGTGATGGACAAAATCTATTTGGAATACGCAGAAAGTTAGTGACAGGAACAGAAGGTTTTTCTCTATAAAAATACCTGCCACAGTTCACAATGCGGCGTGAAAAATGCCATGTGAACCCAGACCCCCTAAGTAAATCTAAACACAAAGGGCCCAGGCCCCGGATGTTTTGGGACCCTAGCAACGCCCCGATCTAGTTGTATGTTAAACTGAATCAAATATAAAGCTTTTTGCCCTAGTATCTCATCTAAATCCTGTAGCAAAAGTAGAGGGATCTTAGTGGTGCACCTCGCTGCATCAACCATTCATCTAACCTTCAGCCCCACAGCTACTCCCCTGATTAGCACAGTTGTATCCTCCATTTGCAACTGCAACCTCTGCAATAATCCTCTGTAAATTTCTATCTGTTACAAGCGAGCGATGAGATGACAGTTATAGTAGAGACCATCCTCCACTGTCCATTTTTGTAATTGCTGTACAAACCTGATTCCTGAATTTTATTCTACTGCAAATACCTCTCATGCCATACATTTTTATTGAATTTCTGTAAGGTCTCGTAACAAAGGAAAGAATGTTCAGAACTCAAAAAATACACTGTTCATAAAAGGTATATGATAAAAGAAAGCCAGTCTTCATGGCAACAACTGAAATATTTCAATATCATGTAAAAAAAAAAAAAATTAAACTACTTTAATTAAAGAGGTGAAGTTAAAGTCCAGGATCTTAGGAGAGATGGTGATAAGAGTGGACAGTGATCCCAAAAAACTGAGGACTAGGTTTTAAATACCAAGCATAAGACTTAAAGGGGTTTTGCCACGATGTAAAATCCACTTCGTTGGGCATTCACAGCTAGCTGTGAGCTGAACTTGCATGTGAATGAGGAGGGTGGCTCTTGTAGCCATGCTATTCCTTCACTTCTATGGGATTTCTGAATATAGTCAAGTATGTTCTCGACTATGTTTAGAAGCTCCCAAAGAAGTGAATGAGGAGGATGACCGCAAGCAGTGCCACACCAGTCCATGAGTCATGCCTAACATTGTAACTCAACGGCAATGAATAAGTCTGTTAATAAGTGTGTTATAATTTTTAGAGGTAAGCAGTAGTGTTGAGCGATTTTTATCGACAAAGTTGAAATCGGCACGGTATTTACGTTGATCGGATTTTTTGGGTTTCACGCGTAATTTGGGTTTTAAAAAATCTGTGCATAATCAATTAATATTGCGCATTTTCGGTGTTTCCCTGTCTTTTTGGCGGCCAGCAAATCAGCTTACAGAATAGAGCAGGGTGAGATTTTGTGTGCGACGTCATGACGGGGGATGTGTATGGTTGCGATTGGCTCGAAAAATCACATGACCTTGTTTTACATAGAACAGCCCTTCCTGTTCATGATCATTGGTTTCAGCGTCTCATAGCAGTGGAGTGCGCTCTGCCTCTGTCCAAACAGCTCAGAAAACACTCAGCGAAATTTTCTATTTTTTCACAGAGACACCTTTACTTTTAGCTGTGATCCTTAGAAGTTAGTTAGATCAGGATTTGCAATTTTAGGTAGTTAGGCAGAGAATTTTAAAGGAGCATCTACGCGAAAAGTCACAGGGGGGCGGGGTGGGGGGGGGGGGGGCGCGGGCGAAACAGAAAAGCTCTATAAGGATATGGATATTGTACGCCAAAACTTTGTTTAACTTGCATTGCCTTATTATTAGGATACAGATCTTTTTTAGTAACTGCAGGTCATTTGTTAGATGCAAAACTCCACTTTTATTATCAGTATACATTTCAGATAGGTGTTCTTTTTCAATTTTGCCCAGTCCAGTTTTGTTGATATAGCCCCCCTTGCAGTTAAATTTGAATACAGCAATTTTGTAGTCACCACAGGTTGATAGGTGCCAAAAATCCTTTTATTATCCCGTTTTACATTTCAGACAGATGTTTTTTTCACTTTTGGTCAGTCAAGCTTTGTTGATAGTTTTATTTTCAGTTAAATTTGAATAAGCAATTTTGTAGTCATCACAGGTTGTGGGTGCCAAAAAATCCCTTTTTTTTATCCCTTAAACTTTCAGATACGTGTTTTTTTCACTTTGGGCGAGGGCCACTGTGTTGATGAGCCCCTTGCATTAAATTTGAACCCACAATTTTGTACCCCAAAAGGGTTGATAGGTGCCAAAAAACCTTTTTTTATCCAAAAATTTTTTTCAGAAACGGTTTTTTTTAATTTGGGGGCCCAGCTTTTTATAGAGAAAAATAAACCATTGAATTGATTGGCTGAATATCTAAAAAGCCGGGAGGGAAAAAGTCTTCTCAATAAGAGGTTTTGGGGATGATTTAGGACATTTTTTTTATTTTTGGGGGTGTCGGCGAATTAACAGTCACAGGAAAAAAAATCCCTTTTAAAAAAACGCGGGGGGGGGTGTATGTTTTTGTTATCAACTTGAAAAAAAGAAAAATGAAATAATGTAAAATTTTAAAAAAATTTTTTCCCCAAATAAATTCTGAAACAAATGTCAGTTACCAAAAAAATACTAATTGACGTCACTTACAAAATGATGGGCCCCTTTTTTGTGTCGGGGTAAAAAAGGTTTAGGGGTCATTGTGGAAGGACATATATCAATTCCATTCAATAAAATGGGGTTCAAAGACTCCTATTTCCCGGGGCACTTTTTAAAAATTGGGGGTCAGGGGGTTTTGGGGTTCATGGTGGCCCAGGACAGGGATAGCTTGCCAGTTAAACAAAAGGGTGGTTCAAAGACCCTTTTTTCTTGCACTTTTTATTTGGGGGGAACAGGTTTTTTTGGGTCATTCTGGGGTTAAGGACAAAATTTTTGTCAATGTCCATTCAACTAAAAAGGGGTTTCAAAGCCCCTTTTTTCCCGGGCATTTTTTTAAATCTGGGGGTCTGCGGTTTGTGGTCCCTGGGTCCAGGACGGCTAGTAAATGTCCGTTAACAAAAAATGGGGTTAAAGACTCCTTTTTCCGGGCATTTTAATCTGGGGTCATGCGGTTTTGGGGGGGTATCTGGGGCCCCAGGAGGGGGATATCATGTCAGGCAACTAAAAGGTGGTTCAAAGACCCCTTTTTCCCCAGCACTTTTTAATTGGGGGTCAACGGGTTTAATGGTCATACTGTGGTACAAAACATATGCAATGCCCAGTAAAACTAAAATGGTGGTTAAAAAGACCCTTTTTTTCCGGGCCTTTTTAATTGGGGGTCAACAGGTTTAATGGCCTTTCTGGGGTACAGGCAGATATAGTTAATGTCCTTTTAAAACTAAAATGGTTTAAAAGACCTTTTCCCCCGGCACTTTTTAATTTGGGGGTCAAAAGGTTTAATGGTCATATGCGGTCCAGGACAGGTTAAGTCAATGCCCCATTAAAATAAAAGGGTGGTTCAAAGACTCCTTTTCCCAGCACTTTTTAATCTGTGGGTCAGACAGGTTTAATGGCCCAAACTCGGTACAGGACAGATATAGTTTAATGTCCATTTTAACTAAAATGGGTTGGGAAAGACTCCTTTTTCCGCACTTTTTAATCTGGGGTTCATGCAGGTTTTGGGGCTCATGCTGCTTCCAGGACAGGGATATTCAATGTCCAGTTCAAGTAAAAGGATGGTTCAAATCATACTGTTTCCCTGGACTTTTTAATTTGTGGGTCATGCAGGTTTAAGGGTCATGCTGTGGTAAAAAGACGGGGAAATTTTTGAAGGTCTGTGATTTTTTTTCTGTGGCTTTTATAACCTAAGTGTGTTGCCTAAGATGTAGCACGTATCCATTTGACTGTGTGGATGTTAATTCCGCTTCTGCAGCCCTGTTTGGGTGTAAGAATGAAGGTGTTGTTCCTCTCCCATAGACTTTAATGGTCATCGGCGATAATCTATTATCGACTATCGGATATCTTATTGATAATTGCCGATATCGACTATCGACCCGATGACGATAGTCAACGTAATCACTCATCACTAGTAAGCAGCCATGTTTCTCTAATTCTGGATAACACCTTTAAATATGGAAGGATGTGGGTAAGAAATCTAGGTGGACTAGGTGAATAGACATTTGGGGCCTGTGTATTAAAGCGGTAAAATACAGCATATTTACTTATTTATTGTTGTACCTTATTGTGTTACCCTATCATTGTGCATACCCTATAGATATGTGTGGACTGTTTGTTGACCTCCTCTATTGCTCTTTTGAGACGTCATGTTTATTTATCTACAGCCCCCTTCCTTTTGTCCTGGTGACTGTTTTAATTGATTTTATGGTTTGCACTTTCCTGACCCAATTAAATTGTAAAATTTTTTTCATTATTTTTGGTGTGCCCCACTTCTTTGTAACCTCTGTTTCTTTATGGCTTTTTGGTACATTTGGCAGCACCCATCATTTATTTGTTGATATAGTGGTGCCGTATTTTCTTGCTAGATCTTGTATATTAAGGAGGACAGTTTATTTGCTGTGTCTCATGGTTCATAATCTTTTAACTGCTCAATAGTCCAAAGCAGCACCACCTTTTGCCTGCATCATCCACAGCTCACAATTTCTTTTCCGTCAACCCCCTCTGAGTTAGTTCCGTGCTTAATGTCCAGTTAAATGCCAAACATCCTCTCAGTAAATCCAAACAGGAAACAGACAAAATGAGACAAATCACACAAGACTTTAAATGCAAGAATGACAAGCTATAACAGTCTTACCCTTTTACATATGAGCCATTACAGGAACACTAAAGAAAAATAAAACAATACTCTTAATATCCTGCTCTCCCTTAATCATATTCTGTCTCCTATTCCAATGAAAACTTTGAGGAATATAAAAGAATATAAAATTTCTTCTCTGTGGAAACATTATATGCTCCCAACACATTCCCTCACCATTTGCTTCCGGATGTAATCCCTTGTTCACATCATGTTTCTTGTGTACGATTAGCATGCATGCTGAAAAAGTGAAATGTGTTACACAGACCTCTTATTCACCCATAGGCTATAATAGAATCTGTTTAACATAGTGAAAATTTTTATCACAAATTCACAATGCTACGTTTGAAAGAGAAAAAAACACTGCACACCAAATATAACCATGAACCACAGTGGAGGCAACATTCTGGTTTGGGAATGATTTGCTGCCTCAGGGCCTGAAGTCCTTGCAGTCATTGAGAGAACAATTCAAAGGGGTTGTCTGGCTGGTAAAATCAAAGTAGCAGCTTCTGGGGACAGAGTAGAATAGAAAAAACGTATACACACCTTCCGCTGTTGTCCAGTTCCAGTGTCGCATCTCTCCGCTCTCCTGTTCACATTCTGTCACTTCTGAATGAGGATGCCACCACTGATTGGCTGCAGTGGACACGTGCCTCTACTTTTATCACCGTTTGGAGCTGTTCACTTCAGAATGGTGATGTAAATTAGTGGGACACAACCACTACAACAAATCAGTGGTGACGTCCTCTTTCGGAGGTGATAGAATGAAAACAGAAGACCGGGGAGAACTGGTGACTATAAGAAGGTAAGTATAAGTTTTAACTATTTTACCGGAGCGTTAGGAGCTGCCGTGTTGCTTTTCTTTTGAGGTGGACTACCCTTTTAAAGATTTACAGCAGAAATAAAGGTATGCAATCCATGTTCTCCAGGTGAAGAGACATTGCAACAGTGATGCAACAAGACAATAGCCCGTAGCACACAAGTAAATCAACTAAAGCATGGATGAAAAAAGGAAGATTAATGTTTTTAAATAGTCAGGTTAGACACCTGACCTTACCCCTATGAGGTAGGATTACCTAATGAGAGCTTAGCATCTAAAACATAACAAAAATAGTGAAGAACGGAAACACATGCAAGGAGGAACTGCCCAAAATTCATCCCAGTTTTTGTGCATACCTTATTTGCAACTGCAGGACATATTTGTTGGAGATGATGGCACGAAAGAGGGATCTATAGTTTGTTCATTTTAAGGGTTAATTTTTCCCTTTTCACAGTACAAATGATTGCCAACATTGTATTTGGCTATAATGATGACTTCGATGTGTTCAATGTGTGAATTTATCCTTACACAACAAAAGACAAAATACTCATCAGATTCTGAATTCTAAAACCTTGTTGTCTGACAATTATTTGAACAGTATTTTACACAAAAATCCAATGATTTCTAATTTGGTTCTTTGTTTTTTGGCGTGTTTTTCAGATTAATTTTTCCAATCGTCTTTTGCATCTCAGCACATCCAAAAACTCAATAGTGCTGTATGAAACAAAAAAAAAAATGAAATACCAAATCATAAAACTGCTCCAAAAAAAGTGCACAAAGAATTCTGGACGTTTTTTATTCCATCCCATTGAATTCAATAATAAGTTCCAAGTTTTTTTGGAAAAACTCCAATTTTGAACAAAGACTGAGCCGTATAGATCAGCGGTCCCCAACCTTTTTTCCACCAGGGACCGGTTTTATGCAAGACAATTTTTCCGCAGCCCAGTGGGGGCGGGGTTATTGGGGGCGGGGTTATGAAGCGGGTTGGATGTTTAGAATCACACAAATAAAATAAATACAAAGTGTATACTGTGTCATTTAGGGGTATAGTATGGGGTAACCAGGATTTTATAACTGCACACTGATTGTCAACTCTTTGGGTCAGTATCATATTAATAATGCTGACCCACAGAGCTGACAATCATTCTGCAGTAATATTGATCAGCTCTGTGGGTCAGCATTATACATGTATATAAATATGTAATCAGCTCTGTCATAATAGAGACATATGCCCCCCTGTAGTGGTTGTGTATTATATATATATATTTTTATATATATATATATATATATAATATATATATTTTATATAAATATATATATATTTATTTTGTGATATTTTTTTTGGGAAGGTGATGAAGCCTCCTTACAGCAATTTACCACATGGTTGAATTCGATTAGACCGGAGCTACAATTCACATCACAATACGATTTACATCAGTTACCCTTCCTTGATACATTGGTGATTAAGAATGACAACAACACTTTGAGTACAGATCTTTTTGTAAAGTTTACAGATAGAAATAATCTTCTTCATTTTAGAAGTTGCCACCCAATCCATGTGAATAGGGCGTTACCTAAGTCACAGTTTGTGAGGGTAGAACGCATTGTTTCAGATCCAACACAGAGACAGGCGAGACTAGAAGCCATGAGTAACAAATTTCGCTCTAGAGATTACCCTGATACTATTTTACAATCTGACCCAGTACCAATAAGTCAACGGCAACAAATACTAACAGGATACCCTTTGTAATTACATATCAACCAAAGTTGAATGGGGTTCACCATATTCTTAGGCGACATTGCGTTATTCTGAAAAATGCTTATCCCAATCTGGAGACTTTTCAGAACCCATTACTGATATGCTCTAAAAGACCAAAAAATATCAAGGATATGCTGATTAGAGCTGAGCTGACTTAGGGTCACCCAGGAAAGAATTAATTCATTCAACTTTGTACTCACCTCGGAAGGGGACATTTCCCTGTTTACAATGCTGCCACTGTTCTGTACAAGCGTAATTAGAGGAGACACAGTAAAACAACCACACACAGCTAACAAGTTTGGATTACACGGGACCTTCACATGTGATGGTACATGTGTTGTTTATGCTTTGAAATGCCCCTGTGGCCTGTTATACGTGGGTTAAACTGTCCAACGTATGAAGGATTGACTTTCTAGTCATAAATCCTCCATACGCTGCAACAAGATCTGTCTCCCTGTTCCTTATCATTTCAAACAGGTGGGACACAATATATCCCAACTTCATTTTCCGATTTTGGATCAGATTAAAAGACCACGGAGGGGTGGTAACCATGTCAAACTACTCAAAGAAAGGGAGGCCTTTTGGATTCACAGATTAAACACACTACATCCAAATGGTCTGAACAGGGAGTGTGATTATTTATGTACCTAATCTTTTGTTCTTCCATATGTATGATTTTGTCAACATAATACTATATCCTGTTAATAAAGTTATCTCTTTCTTTTTTCAGCTGTTCTCTTTCCTTTCCCACTTTTTTCCCTTTTTTCCCCCTTTTTTTACTTTCCTCCCCCCCTTTTTCTTTCTGTTTCCCTCTTTCTTTCTCCTTCTTTCTTTCTCTTTTTCCCTTTTCTTCCCCCCCCCCAACTTCTTTACCCCCCTCACCTCTCTTCTCCCTTTTTTATTTTTTTTCTCTTTCTTTAATATGTTCTTTCTTTTTTCTTTTTTCCTGAAGTGGTGTTGTCTATGTCATATTCTTCTTCTTTTTATCTTTTCTTATGTTCCTGCTATTTCTCATTTTAGGTGATTTCTTCTTTTTTTTCCTTTTGATTCTTTTCCTTTTTTTCCTTTTGTTTCTGTTACTTCTGTATTATTCTAGATCTCTTAATTACTGCTATTTTCTTTACTTTATTCTATTATACTCTTAATATTTTATGTATGATATAAGCCCTTTTCCTTTCTAAAGACTGATCTCTTCCTCTTCTGTCCTGCACGGCATCTGCGCGGCGCTTTTGTGCTACTGCGCATGCGCGAGGTGCCACTTTCTACATTGGAGTACATTTCCAATGTACGCCCGCACCGGAAGTGACGTTACGGTCATCATTGACTTCTGGTTCCAGCTTTTCTGCCGCGCGGAGCGGTATTTAGTTCTGCCACTCCTACTTTCATGCCATACCGGCTTTTCCTAGGGCTACGGCCCAGATTTGCTCCCCTTTCCCTACATTCACTTCTGGTAAGTCTTTAGGGCGTAATAGAGTTCTAGACAGGAAATGTTGTCTTATTATACTATGCTTTGAATGTTATCCTTCCTTTCCTCTGTGAAAGTATTCATACACAACATCTGGAATTGTTACTTTATATTATCTCTATATTTTCTCATGTGACATTACAGTCTTTAATGCATTAGCATTCTTCATGTAGAGGTATATCTTTACTCTAAGGAGCGGACTATGCTCGTCATTTGCAATACAATGATTTATTATGAAATTTTTGTATATATGTATATTATTGTGTGTATATTACTGTGGTGAGATTGTCCATTTATTTATTTTTGTATTTATGTTTATCTTGCAGTGACTGTTTGATTCAGCGATTCTTCTATTCAGTAAGTGCTGATCAACTACTGCTTTTTTGATTCAAGTTGCGAATGAAGGGTGCCGCCCAGGATCTTGCACTGCAAACAGCTTGTGAGTAGTTTTGGATCCACGCCTAAGGAGGTGAGCTGTCTATTCCTTCGTTGGATTTGTTGCACACTGTTTGATAAAGGTCTCATGACCGAAACGTTACATATATTGAAAGTCACACTTAGTTTATACTATTGGAGCCTGTGGATTGTATCAGTAACTTAAAGATTTCTTGCAATATCTATTTGAGTGTGGCCAATCAATTTTATATAGTAGATATATATATATATATATATATATATATATATATATATATATGCCCCTGCAGCCATTACAAATAGATATATGCCCCGGTAGTCATTAGAAATAGACATATGCTCCCTGTAGTAATTAGAAATAGCTATAGGTCCCCCGTAGTAATTATAAATAGATATATGGCCCCATGTAGTCATTAGAAATAGATATGGACCCCCCATGATAATTAGAAATGGCCCCCTGGTTTAATAACTAGAAATTGATATGGCCCCCCCTGTAATAATCAGAAATAGATATGGCTCCTTTGTATTAATTAGAAATAGATATGCCCCCCTGTATTAATTAGAAATAGATATTGTCCCCTTGTAATAATTAGAAATGGATATGGCCCCTCTGCAATAATTAGAAATATATATGGTTCCCCTGCAATAACTGGAAATAGATATGGCCCCACTGTAATAATTAGAACTAGACATGGCCCCTTTGTAATAATTAGAAATAGATATGCCCCCCCTGTATTAATTAGAAATAGATATGGTCCCCTTGTAATAATTAGAAATAGACATGGCCCCCTGTAATAATTAGAAATAGATATGGTCCCCTGAAATAATTAGAAATAGATATGGCCCCTCGGTAATTATTAGAAATACATATGACCACCCTGTAATTATTAGAAATAGATATGCCCCCCCTGTAGTAATTATTAATGGATATGGTCCCAACTCTGTACCTGCATCTGCTTCCTCCTTGCCTCCCCTTCCCTCTCAATCTCTAACACAGGGCGAGACATCAGGGACATCGAATGTCAGAGAAAATCCACCTCCCTCTTTTTTAGAGAGAAATGCTGTTGACCAAATAATTCCTGCCATGGATACGTTTAACGAGGCCTCCAATGCATTTCAGATTATTAATCTCTCTGCCCATAGATTGTCGCAATTCGAGACAACAGATTTTGAAGAAGGGGCTGTCCTTTTTTTCCAAAACACCTCCTTTATGCCTTCAATTGGGTGAAGGATATTCACCTGTTTGGGGAGGACCTTAAAATGGGGAAAGTTTTTCAAGCTCAATGAAAAAAAACAATGTCTGGAGTTGGGCCTTGACCCAGAAGCCCCAGGGCATGGGGAACCCGGAAATGATCCCCCCTCGAAGAGAAATGAAAAAATCGCTAAAGGGGGCCCTTTAAATAAAGGGGGACTGAAATTTCAAAAAATTTTCCTCCCCTTTTTGAAACAAAAAATAGACACTTTCGGAGTTTGGGGGTTCACCAATTGAGAAACCCAGGGGCCCCTTTAAGTTAAATTTTCCCAAAATTCAATCTTTCAAGGGAAAAAAATATCTGGCACTTAAAACTTAGAAAGAATCATTCTATTAATTTTTTTTTTTAAGTCATCTGGGGCAAGGGGGGAAAAATTTGTTATACAAAATCACTCTGACTAAAAAAAAGATTTTTTTTTGAATCTTACCGATACATCGGGCTATGTAAACTTTAAAATCAAACCCTTTCCCATGTATTTAAAAAGGAGAAAAGGGGATTTTTCCAAACATGCTCTAATCCCCCAACTAATTACAAAAACAAAAGGTCTTTTTATTAACCCCTTGGGTCCCCAAATTTTTCAACGTTCTAAGGTCCCCTAAAGTCCCCAAAGGATTTATCCATTTTAAAAAGGGCACCCTAAAACGGGTTTTCGACAATTTTTACGCAAAAAGTAGTACATATTTGGGCTCTTTTTTCTATTCTTTTTTTTACCCCCCACTACCCTCCTTCATTAGGGGTACTAAAAGGGGCCTTTTTTTCCAAACTGGAAGGATTTAACCATTGACAGGGATTTCTTAACTCTGCACATTGACGTTGAACCTCTGTACGCTTTCCCTCCCCCTTAGGGAGGATTGGAAAACGGGACAGTTTTTTCCGGGGTAATCGGGCCCAGTTTCCCAAGGGTCATAACCAAAAAAATTTCCCGGAACTAAAAATTGGGGGGGTTTAAATTTTCACACCAATTTCCTTTTTTTTCAATGGGGTTTTTTACCCCAGCCAGGGGGGGCGGCTATGGGGGGCCCTTTTGCTCCCTCTACGGAAATCTCCTCCTGGGCTGGGGGGAAACACCTTGTTTTTCCCCTACCAAAAACCCAAAAATCCCCAAAAATATAAAATTCTTTCTTTGGGGCATTTCATTGAAAAACATTTCATCTTTTGGTCCCCGGTCTTCTACACAATTTGAACAGTTTGTGGCCACCTTAACGTCAACGATATTGGTTTAAAAATTTACCTCAGTCATCCACAGGACCGAATTGGTCTTTTTGGATGTTCTAATTAGAAAGGGAACCGATGGATATTTACAAACATCACTGTTCCGGAAACCTACTGCAGGCAACAGCCTGCTTAGGTGGGACAGTTTTCACCCATTCACATCGTGCCGAGGGATCCCCAAGAGGCCGTACATTCGTGCCCGCTGCAACTGCTCTACTCTTCAGACCCTTAAAGATAAGCAGATATATTGCGAAGAAAGATTCCTTGAGCGGGGGTACCCCGGGGAGATTTTATCTTCGGGCCTATCAATGGGCCCCGGAGAGCTATCGAACTTCTCTCCTTCAACCACATAGATCAAAAGAGTCTAAGGCGCAGAAACCAGGATAATTGGCACATTTGACAATGCGTTTAAACAAGTTAAGGAGATTATTACCAACTTTTGGCCACTACTTTGTCATGACCCTGATTTAGTCGAATTCATTGACTCCTATCCCCGCATTTACATTAAGGCGGGGAGGAATCTTGGGGATACTCTTGTTTTCTAGCCATTATACCCCTCCTTCTCCTGTAGGTACTGTGCTGAAAGCAAAGTTATTTGTACCTATAGATCGGCTCCGTGTAAAGATGCAAATTTGTGTCTGAGTCCAAAACAGTCCTAAATTACTACAGGGAGATTTTTCCCGTATGAATACTACCTAAACTGTAAGTCCCCGGTGTTATAATATCAAGCATCATGTGGCCCCCTAATGTATTTTGGGCAAAACAATCATGGAGGTTCGTCCCGAATCCCTGGGGGACTTTGGGTGACATTAAACACCATCGTCATATGCCTCTGCACGCCACTTTAAACACGATCCACACCAGCCATCCACAATCGATCACCTTTTCATTTGATTGAATGGTCACCCCTTCCCCCCGAAAGGGGAATTTGACAAAAAATTATTACAAAGAGAGGCGCACTGGATCTTCCATCTGAGAACCCCCACCATATGGCTGAATGACTCTCTCTTATTTCCCTTCCTTTTATTTAGCCCTCCTCTGCACCATACATATTCCATTCCTTATTTCTTTATTAATAAAATTTTTTTTGCATTATTCATTTGTTCATTTTTTTTTCTCATCTCTATTTATCTTCTATTTTCGTCCCACTATGCACTCTATATGTGTTTCTTAATTTATAATATTCTTATTTATCATTTACATTATTTCTTTGTTAGTACTGTCATCTCAGCGTGGTATGTCTGTATAATCTTTGCCGCGCGTACTTTATTCATATGTCTTTTGCATTACTTGCCGGCTGCCACCGTCTCTGTTGTGCCGCGCCTGCGCGAGTTCTGTCGCAGGCGCTTCTATGGTACTTGGTATTTTTTGTCCGTGCCTCATTTTGGCTTCTGCACATGCGCGCGTTCTTGAGGTGACGTCGCAAGAAAAGTTCTCAAACCACCCCGGGGTTGTTTATTCAATAAAACTTTACAAACTTTGTTCGCGCATGCGTGATGCACTTTCACGTGGCCGGCTTCACAGCTGTTTTCTCATGCTGTTTGTAAGTAGTATATATAGTAGTGTATTTCTATTTGGTGGCTGCTGCTATCTTTATCCTTGGACCATCACCTTTAGTGCAGTACCACGGATCGCTATCTCGGGATCCCTGCACCTGCCATCACCTGTCTGAAGGGAAAGTAAAACTTATTAAAAGCTCTATGCACCTATCATCTGTGGTAAATGCATAACAATTTGTTGGTTCCGATGAACCCACATGACCTTGTGGGAAACGCGTTGGACGTTTTTGTTATGTGTAGTGTTTGTTTTTTATCTTTTTTTTATTTTTAGTTTTCGGCACGGTTGTGTCGTCACAATTTTGTCTGTCAGTCTCTTCCTTTATATCATAGTAATGTGGTATGTTTTTGTGTCCTCTTAGTGGTACTGTTATCGTCAATTAGCGTGTCCTCGCGCGGGGTCGCCCTTATCGGGGCGGGTGCTCCGCTTTTGGTCCTGTTTCTATTTCTATCTTTTGTTTTTTCCCTTGCTGGGGTCATTAAATTGTTTTATATGATACTATTAAAAGTTATATTTTAAATATTATACCCATAGGCATTTTTGATTGTTCGGTAGTTTTTCCATAATTCTATGATATATTTGCCGGGTAATGGCCATCTTGGGGATTTCTCCCACTCCATATTATTTTGGGAGTTTGTAGTTTTTTGGTTTATATGGTCCCCCTGTAAGAATTATTAATAGATATGGCCCCCCCTGTAAGTATTATTAATAGATACGGCCCCCTGTAGTAATTATTAATAGATATGGTCCTCCTGTAAGAATTTTTACTAGATATGGCCCACCTGTAGTAATTAATAATAGATATGGCCCCCTGTAGTAATAAATAATAGATATGGCCCCTCTGTAGTAATTATTAATAGATATGGTCCCCCTGTAAGAATTATTAGTAGATATGGCCCCCTGTAGTAAATATTAATATACTGTATATGGCCTCCCTGTAGTAATAATTAATAGATATGGCCCCTCTGTAGTAATTACTAATAGAGATGGTCCCCCTGTAGTAATTATTAATAGATATGGTCCCCCTGTAAGAATTGTTACTAGATATGCCCCCCCCTGTAGTAATTAATAATAGATATGGCCCCTTGTAGTAATTATTAATAGATATGGTCCCCCTGTAAGAATTATTACTAGATATGGCCCCCTGTAGTAAATATTAATAGATATGGCCCCCCCTCTAGTAATAATTAATAAATATGGCCCCTCTGTAGTAATTATTAATAGATATGGTCCCCCTGTAGTAATTATTAATAGATATGGTCCCCTTGTATGTATTGTTACTAGATATGGTCCCCTGTAGTAATTATTAATAGATATGGTCCCCCTGTAGTAATTAATAATAGATTTGGCCCCTCTGTAGTAAATATTAGTAGATATGGCCCCTGTAGTGATTATTAATAGATATGGCTCCTCTGTAGTAATTATTAATAGATATGGCCCCCTGTAGTAATTAATAATAGATATAGCCCCACTGTAGTAATTATTAATAGATATGGCCCCCTGTAGTAATTAATAATAGATATAGCCCCTCTGTAGTCATTATTAATAGATATGGTCCCCTTAGTAATTATTAATAGATATGGCCCCCCTGTAGTAATTATTAATAGATATGGCCCCCCGTAGTAATTAATAATAGATATGGCCCCTCTGTAGTAATTATTAATAGATATGGCCCCCTGTAGTAATTAATATTATATATGGCCCCACTGTAGCAATTATTAATAGATATGGCCCCCTGTAGTAAATATTAATAGTTATGGAAAACGAATAAGAAGAATTTTTCACGGCACTCACCCTTTTTCTTCTGAACTTTTCTTTTTATTCAATGAATAAAAACAGGGGATCGGCACAATTTACAAGCACTTCTCAGCCGGTAACAAACATTAGCTGCTGTAGCCGCTGTAGCCTACGGCCGTTTCGCGTCCTCCGACGCTTTCTCAAAGCATGATGGGAAGTGTGACGTAAACCCGTCTATTTAACTTCCCTCTCGTGCTTGTTATATTCTATCAATCGATACAGATACAGAATAACAATTTAAAAAGACTGTAATATACAACCTTACTCCTATACTTATACCACTTATATCAATACATTATAAAAATGACGACAGATCGTTCCTATCGTTTAAACCTAGTGGACCTAATGCCTCAGTACACAAAATCCATTCTGATTCTACCTGCAGTAAAGAAAAAGATGAAGAGGGATTTCGAGGTGGAGTGAAATCAACCTTCTTTCCCCCCTTGTCCCCGGGCTCCACACTATCTAATTTTTCAGAGGCAGTATTAGGTGATATGAAAGCATTGGTATATCCTGAGGCTGCAATGAACTTAACAAAAGAGGAGTTGAAGAACAATGCTGAGATAGTAGTGAAGCCCGCGGACAAGGGGGGTAACATAGTCATAATGAATAAAATTTATTATGAGAAAGAAGCAAATCGTCAGTTGCAGGACACACAAACATATGAAAAATTGGACAAAGATCCGATTATGCAGTTTAAAGGGAGGTTACAGACATTACTTCAAAGGGGGATACAAGAAAAATATCTATCTAAACGTTTGGCCGAAAGGTTATTTAGTGAGAAGCCGTCAAAACCTAAATGGTATTTTTTGCCAAAGATCCACAAATGTATGGAGCGTCCACCTGGACGACCGATTGTGGCAGGCATTGGTTCAATTACTGAACCGGTCTCACAGTATTTGGGTTGGTTGTTACGTCCATTGTTGGAAAATGTTCCCTCGTTTTTACTGGATACAAAATCACTGTTAAAAAATCTAAAATGTAAATTTTTCCCAGTATACTTGGCATCTTAGACGTGTTGACTTATATAGAAATTGCACACAAAAAAGGTTTTGGGGATAAGGTCCTCCTATTGATCTAACAGGGAAATAGGATTTGTAAATTATTTTGGGTGAATTTTTTTAAAGTTTGTATTGGGGCATAATATCTTTTTTTAATGGACAGTGGTATAGACAAGTAATGGAACCGATGGGAACTCCATTTCCCCCCCCACACTTGCAATTTATTTTTGGGTTGGGGGGGGATCAGGTTTACAATGAAAAAACCCCTTCTTGAAATATTTGGTTCATTGGTCAGATTTTTCGACAATACAATAGTGTGGTCAGGTTTAGAAATGGTTTGAAAAATTGTGGAGTTAAAATCAAAATGAAATAAATATGCAATTTACAGCGAATTTTGGAGTAATAAAACGTATTTCGGGATGTGTGTTGAGTTTAAAGGATAAAATGATTGTGACAAGGGGATATAAAAGCCCAAAGCCACCCCCTTTTTTTTTTTTTAACAGTAAAAAATTCCTTTAAATTTTTTTTTTTTTTAAAAAAATTATGTTTTTAAAATTTTTTAAATTTTTGAAGGGGTTGGGGGGGGTTTTTTTAATTAATTATCAAAAATTTAAGGGGTTTAAAAAGACGAAAGAAAAATTTTAAAAAAAAAAGGAAAAGGGGGTAAGAGATTTTTTTCATTTAAAAAAAATTTTTAAAAAAAAAAGAAATAAAAAAAATTCATTTTTAAAAAAGGGGGATTTAAAAAAAACCAAACTCCCCATTTTCAATAAAAAAATACCGAATTTTTTAAAATTTTAAAAAAAAAAAAAGGTATAACGGGTTCCATGGAATCATAAGTGCGGTAATTGCTCATTTTGTAGGTACATGAGAAATGAAAAAACTATACAGATAGGTAAAATCAGACACGAGGTGAAAGATTTTATGACCTTCCGCACTGACTTTGTGGTTTATGTATTGCGGTGCGATTGTGGATTTTTCTACATAGGAAAAACTATTAGGCCGCTGTTCAAAAGGATTTAGGAACATTTGTATTCTGTAAGAACAGGTAAAGGAGCTCCAAGGTTTATCTCACACATGCAGGAAGTCCATTTAGGAGATTGTTCACTTATATAGTTTGCTGGTATATAACGCATAACTTTAGAAAGAAATGTCAGAGATAGACAGAAGAAATTACTGCAGGTGGAATCAAAATGGATTTTGCGTACTGAGGCATTAGGTCCACTAGGTTTAAACGATAGGAACGATCTGTCGTCATTTTTATAATGTATTGATATGAGTGGTATAAGTTTAGGAGTAAGGGTGTTTATTATAGTCTTTTTAAATTGTTATTTTGTATTTGTATTGATTGATAGAATGTAACAAGCACGAGAGGGAAGTTAAATAGACGGGTTTACGTCATACTTCCCATTATGCCTTGAGAAAGCGTTGGAGGACGCGAACCGGCCGTAGGATACAGCGGCTACAGCAGCTAATGTTTGTTACCGGCTGAGAAGTGCTTGGAAATTGTGCCGATTCCCTGTTTTTACTCATTGAATAAAAAGAAAAGTTCAGAAGAAAAAGGGTGAGTGCCGTGAAAAATTCTTCTTATTCGTTTTGAATACACCTTTATACTGCTATATTCACTGAGCACCAACCTAGTTGCTGAAGTTATATGGGCTTTTTGAAGCTTCACGGGCTTGCTGAAGAATTGAATGCTAATTCAACATATGCAGCTGAACTGCTAATGGACTAAGCTAAGTGTATATCGGTGCCACCTATTTCTTTCGGATATATTAATAGATATGGCCCCCCTGTAGTAATTATTAATATATATGACCCCCTGTAGTAATTATTAATAGATATGGCCCCTGTAGTAATTAATAATAGATATGGCCCCTCTGTAGTAATTATTAATAGATATGGCCCCTCTGTAGTAATTATTAATAGATATGGTCCTCCTGTAAGAATTATTCATAGACATGGCCCCTCTGCAGTAATTATTAATAGATATAGTCCCCCTGTAAGAATTATTAATAGATATGGCCCCCTGTAGTAATTATTAATAGATATGGCCCCTCTGTAGTAATTAATAATAGATATGGCCCCCTGTAGTAATTATTAATAGATATGGCCCCTCTGTAGTAATTATTAATAGATATGGCCACTGTAGTAATTATTAATAGATATGGCCCCTCTGTAGTAATTATTGATAGATATAGTCCCCCTGTAAGAATTATTACTAGATATGGCCCCCTGTAGTAAATATTAATATATATGGCCCCCTGTAGTGAATATTAATAGATATGGCTCTTCTGTAGTAATTATTAATAGATACGGTCCCCCTGTAAGAATTATTACTAGATATGGCCACCTGTAGTTAATATTTATTGATTTGGTCCCACTGTAGTAATAATTAATAGATATGGCCCCTCTGGAGTATTTATTAATAGATATGGCCCCCTGTAGTAATTATTAATAGATATGGTCCCCCTGTAAGAATTATTAATAGATATGGCCCCCGTAGTAATTAATAATAGATATGGCCCCTCTGTAGTAATTATTAATAGATATGGCCCCTCTGTAGTAATTATTAATAGATATGGCCCCCTGTAGTAATTATTAATAGATATGGCCCCTCTGTAGTTATTATTAATAGATATGGCCTCTGTAGTAATTAATAATAGATATGGCCCCCTGTAGTAATTATTAATAGATATGGCCCCCTGTAGTAATTAATAATAGATATGGCCCCTCTGTAGTAATTATTAATAGATATGGCCCCTCTGTAGTAATTATTAATAGATATGGCCCCTCTGTAGTAATTATTAATAGATATGGCCCCTGTAGTAATTATTAATAGATATGGCCCCTCTGTAGTAATTATTAATAGATATGGCCCCCTGTAGTAATTAATAATAGATATGGCCCCCTGTAGTAATTATTAATAGATATGGCCCCCTGTAGTAATTAATAATAGATATGGCCCTCTGTAGTAATTATTAATAGATATGGCCCCCTGCAGTGATTATTAATAGATATGGCCCCTCTGTAGTAATTATTAATGGATATGGTGCCCCTGTGAGAATTGTTAATAGATATGGCCCTCTGTAGTAATTATTAATAGATATGGCCCCCCTGTAGTAATTAATAATAGATATGGCCCCTCTGTAGTAATTATTAATAGATATGGCCCCCGGTAGTAATTAATAATAGATATGCCCCCCCTGGAGTAATTATTAATAGAAATGTCCCCCTGTAGTAATTAATAATAGATATGGCCCCTCTGTAGTAATTATTAATAGATATGGCCCCCTGTAGTAATTATTAATAGATATGGCCCCTCTGTAGTAATTAATAATAGATATGGCCCTCTGTAGTAATTATTAATAGATATGGCCCCTCTGTAGTAATTAATAATAGATATGGCCCTCTGTAGTAATTATTAATAGATATGGCCCCCTGTAGTAATTATTAATAGATATGGCCCCTCTGTAGTAATTATTAATAGATATGGCCCCTCTGTAGTAATTATTAATAGATATAGTGCCCCTGTAAGAATTATTACTAGATATAGCCCCGCTGTAGTAATTAATAGATATGGCCCCTCTGTAGTAATTATTAATAGATATGGCCCCCTGTAGTAATTATTAATAGATATGGTCCCCCTGTTAGAATTATTAAGAGACCTGCTCTCTCCAGGACCGACATCCAGCGAGACCGAGCGGCGCAGGGGGTGTGTGAGGAAAATTCACTCAAAAAATGACAAATCGTTCACCCCCTCCAACTTCAGTCAAATGGCCTGCTAGAGGAAGAGGTCAATTATACCCATCATAAATGCCCTTCTATAGGAAGCTTGCTCAGCAGGAGACGTTGACCCATTAAAAGAACCCTTATTTCCATTAATTAGCACCAAGACATGTGCTCTCTCAAACCCCCAGCTTCAAAGACTTGAACAAAGGCTCCTAGCCACAGCGGCCCCGATATTTCATAAGGATTTATAGGCGATCCGCTCATAACTGGTCTATGGCGGTTTCACTTCTTAAAATATGGAACTCCCCATACACATAGCCACCACTCCCACGTTTGCACGATGCAGGGGGACTGAGAAATCGAGAACTGGACTTAGGGAGCACCTAGAATAGGGGTGTCTGACATCAGGGCATAGCTTAGGTCCAGCCTTTTCTGATGATGTCACTGGTTCCGTTCTGGGCCAATGCCCTGCCGAGGTATGGCCCAGTTTGGTTTTTCAGTCAGAAATTGCATGGCCAGAGTGGGAGGAGTTCATAGAACGTCCCAGGGGTGTGTGGGGGGAATGTAGTGGGCTGCCACGTGGGCTGTACCATTACAGATATAAGCAGGAGAACCAGATGGGGCCCAGTCGTTGCATCCAGGATGGGGGTACCTAAGAGCATTTCCAGGAGCATCCACACACAGAAGCCAGGCCACATAAGCCCCACCATGTGGGCCCCAAACCAAGCCAACCACAGGTAATTGGACACATTTTACTGCCTTTGTCTGTAACCATACTTATATTTGCATCTCTGACTCTTATCTGTATATTATCATTTTGTATATATTTGTCTAGTGTACCCTCCAAGGCGAACTATCTGAGCTAGTCTGTCTTGATCATTGGCCTCACACGCCTATTACTCGGTCTATAATATATAGCTACCCCAAGGCTGGTTCCTGGCCTTGTTATAAGTCGGTAACGGAACGGTCTTATAAGTAAACTAGAAACTGGTGGCAGCCTATAAAACTGGCAGATTTTTGTTTAACCAGTGTGGGTAAACAAATCTCTCTCAGCCGTTCAGGGTCGTTGGCGAGGAGTGTGTTCTCTCGTCCTCCCTGGTTCTCCCTGTGCCCGTGTGGACAGGGGTTAACAGTGGAACAGTATCTGGCTGACCTTGTGTACCCTTAGGGGGCATCGCAACATCACGATACACCCCAAGTCAGGCCGTCAACCCTTGAGTGGGCCAGCGGGGCGGGCTTTTTCCTGACAGGGTGTGACAACACCTCTGCATCATCCCCCCTGCGCTGTTGATCGTTGTAGATACAGAACTCACTGAGTGCCGCATCTACAGCGATAGGGAAAGCAGGGATGATAATGCACTACCACTGCTTTCTCTATAGTGATGCAGCCGCACGCTGTATGTAGCTGCTAACTCCGCGCGACCGGAATACAATGGCCACGCAGAGCAGATACCAACCGTCGGGACTAAAGTCAGCGGGCGGTCGGCATCAGCTGAAGCAGGGGCCGCAGACTGGCAGGGGATGCGCTGCAGCCCGGTGCCAGTCCACAGACCAGCAGTTCAGGACCCCTGGTATAGACTACAGCTCAGATATTTTATTTAGGTCTACGGGGATGGTTTTACAATCGGTTTACAGACTATTTAATCCTTACAAAACAATCAGACCACCTTTCAGTAATCAATGGAAATAAATGGAAATTATACTGGCTTCAATAACATTTTCTTGCAGCTGAAGTCTTAAGTCACGGATGTAAATGGAAAGAGATGAAAGTATCTTTACTGTTGGTTATTATTGTTATTATTATTAATAATAATAATTTTAGAACTCCCCATTGATTCCAGGGTGCTGTACATTCAAGGGGGGTTACATACATATGTCAAACAAGTACAATGATGACGATAAATGACTAACAACTAGTACAGAGGGAGAGAGGATCCGGCCTGCAAAGTCTTACAATCTACAAGGAAAGAGACAGAAGGTGGGGGGAGACATGTTTGTGGGGGGTGAAGTGTCAGCAGTTTTATTGTAGGTTGTAGGATATCCTGAAGAGGTGAATTTTCAGGTTGCTTTTAAGGCTAGTGAAAGTGGAGGAGAGTCTGATGTGTTGGGGGAAGTTCATTTCAGAGTATGGGGGAAGCACGGGAGAAGTTGTGTGAAGAACTGACATGGAGAGAGCAGAGAAGAGGTCCTGTGAGGAGCAGATATTGCATGAGGGGTGGTATCTACAGATTAGGGCAGATATGTATGGATGGGGAAAGGTTATGGAGAGCCTTGTAGGTCATGGTTAGCAACTTGAACTGGATTTGCTGGGCAATGTGTAGACAGTTTAGGAATTGGCAGAGGGCAGAGGAGTAGCGAGGATCGAGGTGGATTACACGGGAAGTTCTAGAAGGGAGGCCACAGAGAAGGATGTTGCAGTAGTCTAGGCGGAAGATGACAAGGGAATTGACTAGATGTGTTATAGTATCGAAGTTAAGGAATGAGCAGATTGGAGAGATATTTTTCACTTGAAGGTGGCAGACAGAGGTAAGGGCTTGGAGGTGTGGTTTGAAAGACAGAGAGGAGTCAAAGGTTATCCCAAGGCAGCGGACTTGTGGGACCAGTGAGAGTGTAGAGCCGTTGACTGTGATTCAGAGATCAGGTGGGGGTGATAGAGTAGGACAGTGGAAAGATGATAAATTCAGTTTTCTCCACGTTTAGCTTCAGGAGACGTGAGGAGAAGAAGGAGGATATGGACAACAGAAAGTCTGGGATCCGGGAGAGAAGAGAGTTAACATCTGAGCCGGAGATGTAGAGTTGGGTGTCGTCAGCATATAGGTGGTATTGAAAGCCATGGGATGCTATGAGTTGACCCTGGATGAGAGTGTAGATAGAGAAGACTAGCGGGCCCAGGACTGACCCCAGGGGGGTCCACACCAACAGAGAGAGGGTAAGAGGAAGAGGTGGTGTGAGAATGAGAGTAATTTAGTATAAAGTTTGGATAACTGCCTTTATTTTCAACTGTAACAGTGCTTGATTGACTACAGGAAAACATCTGCCTAGCTAATTATTTATGCACATCGTATGGTGTAACTATTATTTGCAGCAATGACATGGGTCTGTTAGCTAAGTTCCAGAACTGTCTGCACCACTGTGCTGTATGGAATCTGTTGTCCTTTGTTATCACCCTGGTCAGTAAAGCTCAGTATGAATCATTTCTTCTGTCACAAGAGGAAACCGAAAAAAAGACTGTCCTTCCTCTCGTCACTGTAAACTCTTCAGATCTAGCGTAACCTTGTAAGTCTATTGTTACTATATTCCTTCTGTTGCCCTGTTTTCAGAATTCCTATAGGAGGCGTTGACACATTCAGGCTAATTACATTCAGTTTAGTGAAATGTAGAGCTGTTATGCCATAATTCCATATTTATTCATCAGAGGGTATGCTATGGTAGTATATTCTAGCTGGGTATCAGTATCATTTGCTGTTTAGATGTTTATTGGCATTTCCTTATAAATACATGCTACAAGTATGGACACCTTTCTGTCTCCCACAAGCAAGAATCACATAAAGCAGTGTCTTTGTCTTCTGCAGTTTGGGTTCTCCCCAGCTTCGTGTACAGTAACCAGAGAAAATTAGTCATCTACCTTCACAGGCTCCATTGTTTTTACTGAAAACACATTCTGGTTTGTAGAACAACATTTCTAGTTTCCTCTATAACCTTCAGAGACTTGACATATAAATCTGTGTTCTTTCATGCAATAAAACAATGTGTTGAAACCAATTAGTTTAACGTGTATTAATGAAACTGGTGCCATCGAAACAATCCTGCGGTGTTTGTATGGATTACCAATGAGTTAGTATTAAGGTCATCTTGCCAGTAAACTATGAGAAGCTGGACCAGAAGAACCTGTCATTTCTACAAAAACCGGTTTAAGCTAATTATAGCTGAGATTGATGATGAGAAGCCTCTGACTCCAAGGTAGGATATATTTCAGTTTTTTCCTCGTGAAACAAAACATGAAAAACTACTGCACACAAAGGCCAAAGACTTATCTCCAGTGTTGACTTTCGGATAGGTTGGTCATTTTTTAATCACATCTTCTGGGATTCTTCCTAATCCAGCTACAACCTTTTCTATGAAGCTGTTGTAGCCAGAGACACTTATAAGGCAAAACAAGACCTCTGTCGTGGGATTACTCAGTAATCCTGCTACATGGAAGGCAATTAGTAGGTGATACCCACCCGTAACAGCAGGGAAAGGAGCCAGCTCTGTTACCTGCTCTTTAACCCTTTAGATATTGCAGTGATCTAAATGAATGAGAAACAGTGTCACACACCGTTTCTCACTTCAATCAGCACCTTCGTGCTTAACATGGTGAGGCTTCCATAGCTGTCATGTCTGCCATTTTACCACTTCATGCCCCAGGCAGGAAGTGGTAAAACTGCCATCTTTGTTCACCCTTCTGCATTGTTTGTACTAATGATCACGCCCCCTAATGCTCAACTACCTTATGGGGACTCAATGTAAAAGTAAAAAAAATTACAATAATAATGTTTTAAGATATTTTAAGATATGAAAAAAATGATAAAAGTTCAAATAACCCTTCATTTATCATTTCACAAGTAAAAAAATTAAAATAATAAAAAAATTACACATAATTGGTATCGCGCCTCTGTAAAAGTCTGATCTATTAAAATATGACATCATTTAACTCTAACGCTGAACACCGTAGAAAAAAAATTCCAAATACAAAATTTGGAATTTTTTGGGGGTCATTTTACGTCCCCTAAAAATTGGAATGAAAAGTGATTAAAAAGTTGATTCAATCCCAAAATGGTACCAATAAAAAGTACACTTCAGCTTCCAAAAAGTGCACTCTCACACCGGTCCAAAGGTGGAAGTACAAAAAAGTTATTGGTCACAGAAAATGGCGCTGCAGTGCAAATTTAAAAAATAGATAGGTTTTTTTTACGGTACTAAAACATAATTAAAACCATACATAATTGGTATTTCTGGAATCATATCAACCTGTAGAATACAGATAACACATCATTTAAACCAAAGAGTGACTTCTGTGTAAGACAACCCCTCCCTCCCCTACAAACATGGCACATGTTTTTTTTTTCACAGTTTGTAACAGAATTTTTTTTGTAGTTTTCCAGTATTTTCTATGGTATAGTCAATGACATCATTAGAAAGTACATCTTGTCCTGCAAATTAAAAGCCCTCCTATGTCTATGTAAATGGAAAAATAAAAAAGTTGGAAGGCAAGGAGGAAAAAAAAACATTATGACTGGCTGTCAGGAAGAGGTTAATAAAGTTAGCTAAAATCTATAAAAAAAAAACAGAAAGTTGAAGCAAGAGAAGAATACGTGAGCAGCTTTTCTACAGACGCTGACAGACATGAGAAGACGCTGCTGAAGGTGGTAATACTGACTGTTATAACTGACTGTTATAATCTCAATAACCTACTGTTATCTGGATACCAGGGGTCACATGACATGTATGTGGTGGTCAGAAGACTGTTTAATCCATATAGGTGCTCCATGGGAGCTATTACTATAGTGAGAAATGAGGGCTGTTCAATTTTATTTTATTTTTTTTTAGATAGGAGCTTTCTGCATTGTAAAATGGAAGTACGGCTCATATTAGAAAATTGTGTGATTTTGTGGTATGTTAATAATAAGTATAAAGATTCTAAAGTCATCATAAAGTGGACAACCCCTTTAATCAATTGGTTTTATCACATCTGAGCATAATAAAGCTTAAAGTAAATATATCTTCATAGAGGCACAGAGATACTGTAACAATACAGTAAAAACAAAAAAAAAAAAATGCCAGTAGTCCTAATTGTATAAAATAGCACAAAAAATTTACTCAGCAGGGATTAAAATTATGAGTAGATTTTTTTTGCTATTTGGTACAACTGGGGATCCTGGTAATTTTTTTTTTTTTTTTTAGAAGAAGAACAACCTCCAAAATGTTAAACTTTTGTATGCCTGCAGCCACCACCATGGGAAGCCTAGGAGCTTACCGTATCATATTTTTTTTATTGAGTTCAAGAAAACACAGTAATCAGTACGCAGGGAAAATTTGGAGCCACAACCACTAAAAATAAATTAGGAAATTAATCAGCACAATTTTGCATAAAATTAGCAAAATTGACTTTGGCAACAAAGATTCCATTAGGTTGACATAAGCATCACATCATTACTTAGAGCTGTGTAAAGTCCAGTCAGCCCTTTACTGCTTACTTAATATAATTGATTCTCCAATTGCATCCCACTCTGTCCATTAAATGCAGCTTTTTCTTCACTAACACCAACATTGAACAGATCACTGCTTTTCTAAATGATCACATTCATCTTCTAAGAATTCAGTGACATAAAACCCATGCTTGACAGCACACGATAATGCTATCAGACATGTAAGTAACATCTGTTCTCCCCCACTACTTCATTACTTGGACAATCAGGTTTAGAGTGGGATGAGGCATAAAGGTTTGAGGCAATGCATACCAATAGTAGTAATGAATAATAACGTTAAAAGCGTTGTCTGATTCACCTTTTTATTGTATTTTAGAATGCTACTACCTTATTAAAATAAAAAAAAATGTTACACCCTCCTCTCCCCTCACCAGGGATCCAGTGCTATAATGTCCTCAGTCTCTGCCAATCTTCTGTTTTCTTCTGGTCTTGATCTGAGCATGACGTCACTGCTGCAGCCACTGATGCTTCCAAACAGTGACAATTGCACATGACCATTGCAGCCAATCAGAGGCTTCAGCATGACATCCCATTAAGATTAAGACCAGAAGATTGGCAGAGAGTAAGGACCTGACAGCACTGGATCCCAGATGAGAGGAGAGGTGAGTATTTTTTTTTTTAATAGGACAGCAGGATGGTAAAAAAAAATGGAAAAATAACTAGACACCTAACACCTTTAACCCAAAACAATATTAATAATTGACTATTCCTATGATTATCCAGGGTTTCTTTTAATCCTTTAAGGAGAATTTGTACTTTAGCACCTAATGTTTTATATTAGAGGTGCTGCTTGAATGGTTTCTCACCACCTGTTTACTGTAAGGCCATGTCCACACAGCACCAGTTTGCGGACGGTTTTTCAGATGGTCTGCGGTTTTGCAAACTGTCTGAAAAACCGACCGCAAACTTTTACACGGATCGTTATGGAAAACCCATGTAGCAGTCCCCACTGCACGGGGTTTTTTTTCGCCTGGTGGTTTTTCAAACCGCCGGGGGGCCCAAAAAACATTGTACATGTTCATTCTTCCGTCCGGTTTTCGGACAGAATATGAACATGTGAATGGGAATGGGGTGGGCTTTTCTCCGCTCATCGCGAAGAAAAGCCGTCCCCCTGAGGCCATGTGCACGGCACAAAAACCGGACAAATACCAGTCGGATAAACCAACCGGTATTTGTCCTGTGCCGTGGGGAGGCAGCCCTAAACGTCCGGACAGTAGCTTTATATATCTGCATGGATGTTCTGGAATGTCCGTTCAGAAATCGGAGCTGCACACCAATTGGGCAGAAAGTGGAGAGTCAACATTAGCTAGCTCTCCATTGAAAAGGCAAGGATGGTTTATTTCCTGATCACTGTATATATAGCATTCAAAGAGTGTCATATATACAAAATAGCAGGAAGCCTCTGCAGTAAGAAAAGAGTGTTAACATAGTGTTATGCATATACATTCTATATTCATAAATACTTAATAAAGAGGCTGCTACAATCAATGACATGCAAGTCATACAATGTAAATGGTCTTCTGTTGGGGAAAATGTATGTGAGATGATTGAGGATGGTTGCTATTCTTAAAAAGGTCAAACATAGCCTGTTATTCGGAAGTCATGGATCCCAAATATCTTTCTATTATTTACTGTCATTTGATATAAAATGAGTATACTTAATAAAAACAAAGTTTGTTGTATTGTTTTCATTTTTTTAACTATGTTTCTCTGTGGTCATATATACAAATTTTCTATACACAATAGTACTAATTGTGAAACGACAAAAAAAAAAAAAACAAGGCTTCAATATGCAGATTATCCACCGAAATTAAGACACATACAAGTACAGTACAGTACAGGGATCAAATAATTATTTGCTTCACTCTAGGTCGCCTTAATTGCACCTGCCTTTTCAGCTTTGCCCTTAAATTTTCTATAGGATTGAGACCAGTGCTTTGTAATGGCCACTCCAAAACATTGACTTGGTTATCATTAAGCCACTTGGCAACCAATTTGGCAGTATGCTTCAGGTCATTGTCCATTTGGAAGACCCATTTCCACCCAAGCTTTAACTTAATGGCTGATGTCTTGAGATGTTGCTTCAGTATTGCCACATCATTTTCTTTCCTTATAATGCCATCTATTTTGTGAAGTGCCTCAGTCCTTCCTGCAGCAAAGCAACCCCACAACATGATGCTTCCGCCTCTGTGTTTTACAGTTGAGATGGTGTTTTTAGGCCTCCTAGCTTCTCCCTTTTTCCTCCAAACATAATGATGGTCATTATGGCCAAACAGTTACATTTTAGCTTCCTCAGACCACAGGATATGTCTCCAAAAATGTAGATCTTTGCTCCTGTGTGCACTTACAAACATTAGTCTGGCTTTTATATGTTTCTTTTGGAGTAATGGCTTCTTCCTGGCAAAGTGGCCTTTCAGCCCATGTTGATACAGTATTCATTTCACTGTGGATGATGGCACAATCTTTCCAACTTCCACCAGTTTCTTCACAAGGTCTTTTGCTTTTGTTCTTGGGTTGATATGCACGTTAGACCAAAGCACATATTGTTGGTTATTGACAAACGTTAGGCACTTTTCCTTTTTTTTTCCTTACTAGTATTCTGCTTACATTATTATTGTGTATTTTTTTGTACCTTTGTTTTTTGTTTGTATTTGATTTTTTTGCCATCGCATCGGTCTATATATTAATTCTCATTTTATATTAATTACCTTGATCGTGATTTAGTGCCCACTGTTTCTGGTTCTATTTGTCTATCATGTTTTTGACTTTTTAATATATTTTTAATATGTATTATGCTAATAAAAATGTTATATAAATAATTTCTTATAGTGATTTAGTTTGATTTATTTTTGGTCTTGCATCTAAGAGCTTTGTAGATTATGTATTAGTATATGGTGCTTATTAGACCTGTGTAATCTGTTTTGATCAATTTAGTTTTGGGTTGTATTCTTCTAATACATTAGACTATGGGTGAAAATAGGAGGAGGCCAATAGACGAGGTGAAGTAGCAAGTCAGGTCAGCAGCAAGTAAACTGGACTCTAGATCTTCTTTGCACTATTACCGGTACCTAAGAACCTTATCTCTAAGGTAAGAAATTATGGGAAATAGATATGCAAATAACCTGGAGGGACAGATGATTGACAGAGGAAGAATTGTTTTGGTATGTGCCGGCCCCTTCAGGAATCAGCTCACATGCTGGTGAGGTCCCAGCTAGGAGGCAGAGTCAGTGAGTAGGATGGCTGTAGGGCACACAAGGTCACAGGGTGTGAGAAGAGACATGGTGGATACCAGGAGACAAGTCAGTGAGCATGACAAAACAATTCTACATTATTGTAGTAAACAGCCTAATTCAAAAAGCTCTTGAGAAAGGACCCCATTTTCTGCAGCTTTGAATCTTAGCACTGTATCCTAGGCAAAGAACTTTGGTGCTTATTGGTTATCTGGTAAGTAATTATCTGGCTAATGTTGGTATAAATGAGACAGAAAAAATGTACTAAAACAAGTACTAAACTAAAGTACAAGAAGTCTTTCAGCTATAAAGTACAGTGCAACAGGATTCGGCTAAGTCTAGCTGGGTCAGGCAAGGAATTATGGTAGCCAAAACACAGTATATATAAACACAAATTCTCCATTAAGCCCATGTGCAAGAACGGTATTCTGTGACTGCCTGAAACAGTTATGATAACACAGCTGTTACTTGACAGAAACACAGCTAATGTCACAAGAGCATACCTGACTGCAACCCACTCGTTATGTCACAGCAGCTTACCTGAATGAAGCACAGATATGATAGATTGTAAGCCTTGTGAAAGCTGCGCCTCATTTATGTCGGTGCCCGAAGTGCGCTCATAAATGCTGGCGGAAAGTTCCCTGCGCTTCGTCTGTGTGTGAGGCGCATTGCGGAACTTAGGCGCAGAAGGAATGCGCCTAACATGTATTAAGTTTCTAGACAGGCTGGAAATCAGGGAAAAATTAAGCATGTCAGTGAATAGAAATCCTGCTTGGAGGACCACAGGTACCAGCAATACCTGTGCTGTGCTGCCTTTTGTTGTATATACTGAATTGCATTAAAGTTGGAAAGCAGCCCAAATACATCTTAAATTGTTGGTATGCAAAATGTTTAATAAAACATCTGGACAACATCATCAGTGGCTTATTTGATGTAAAATGAGTGGAATTTTTACAGACTTTGGAATACATTTTATAGTAGAGACTTTTTTCATAGGAGATAATATACATATCTTGACATTAATTTTATTGGCTAAAATTTACTAATACATTGATTTCATTTTTATGGTACTTGAAGATGTCTGTTTATTAATCACTTCATTTAAATGACAAATCCATTTTATTCTTGTACTGGTGTAAGGCTCTGTTCATCTGGCTTATTTCAGGGCGAATTTGCGGACGCAAATTCGCCCTGAAATACATTTCAAATACGTGTCACAAAGTGTGGCACATATTTCGCGTCGGAAATACATTCCCCATTTTTTACTATGGGGTTATTCTGACGAGATCATACATGTCGCCCATAGTGTTATTATTGTACCGTATATACTCGAGTATAAGCCGAAAATGTACTGAAAACCGCCGACAGGGACGCTTCAGTTATATGCGACTCCTCAGGGAGCACATATAACTGAAGACCGAGTACCTGACAGCGTCCGGGCGCTGCGGTGGCCCAGGCGCTGTAAGCGATCTCTTCCCCTGTATGCGACTGTCAGAGTGAAAAAACATTTGAGGTGTTAAAGTAGCTTACCTCACTACAGTTTAATCAATGGAAAAACAATTGCCTTGTCACAGCAGTCAATCTAAAGCACTTGTGATGTCAAATAAGCTTCACAAATAAACAACCAGTTGCTGTATAAATAACAGGATAATGCCTTTCTGCTTTCTTAAATATATATTTTCTTTACCGTATATTTTTTCATCAACATTCCAAATTATTCACTGCAATAGCATAATTCACGTAACCTGTTCTCCCATGCAATCCCCATTTTTTTTTTGACCATTTGGGATCACAGAGTCCATGATTAGTTCAGAGTTGGGACCTCCACTGAATGGATCCCCATGGAAGTGAAGCAACACACCTGCTATGTTTCGGAGATTCCACCTCCTTTGTCAAGCATGATACTGGATAAGATGTCATTGAACTTCACCTTATAGTTACATAGTTGAGTTGTCATAGCATATCAAATGGAAAAAACATAACAGCTTGCTTGAAATCCACCTGTGATGTCATGGCAGTTGCCTAATGGTAAAACAGTTGTTTCCACAGACTGCAACCCACTTGTGCTATAATAGCAGCTTACCAGACAGAAACCCACTCATAATGTAAAAGCTGCTTATATGAAGGAAAAACGGTTGTGATGTCACAGCACCTTATTAGCTTACCCACAGAAGTTACTAAGATGGAAGGATGAAAACCCACTTTGATGGCAGTGTCAGACTAGTGTGCTTAGGGCCAAGCTGAGGAGTTGATTCTTTGGGTCCAGCCCACAAATACTGTACCTTTCTGCCCTGCCACTTATGCATTGTCCACACCCAGTCTCGTGTTGACTAATACAGATTGGGTTGACTGGTGGGGTTTTTCCACCACTAAATAGGTACAAAGGCCCCCAGTAAACTCCCCATTAGGTGGGTAGGTATATATGCCCTCAGTAGGAAAGTAGGTATATAGACTGCCCATTGGGTATCTAGGTACATAGGCCCTCCATTAGTGTTGTATTGTGTAGCAACACTTAAAAAAGTTTGCAAACGGGAAAATATAAAATTGTTCCTCAAGGCCTCAAAAATGTTCCAGTCTTAAATAAGCTTATAAACATAAGAATAAGTCCAAAAATGCTCACTAGGTTGAGCTCACCAAAGTAAGGGCCACCTCTCATAATAGACACCCCTCTCCTATAACATAGGCACAAATCTTAGACAAATGGAGAGTAAATGGTATAAAAAGTAACAATTTTTATTAACAATACATTAAAATACATTACAAAAATCAATTGTGTTCATAAAAAATCCATAGAAAAGCAGGTTTGAACAGACTTGACATAGTTGTGAAGATGTAATTTTATAGGCAAGAAACACCATAGTAGGTCAATATCAATAATATATCCTCCCAAAACATATATATCTAAAGTAGCTGCATGTACTGCTCAATGAGCATAATCACAACAGTAGAATAGAGGGTAAACTTAAGTGGTATACCATATGTCTAACCATTTGAGTCTTACCAATAAGTCAACCTGCGCCCCGACGCGCGTTTCGCGATAAATGCTTTCTCAAGGGGTTCTAAAGAGCCTGTCGCTCGCCAGCCTTAAATACTACTGCCCATCTGCTGAATGGCTATGGCGCAGGCGCGGCGTTCGAAGGGAGCGAGACCGGCGCCCCACTTCCGGCACTCCCGCATCAGCGCGCATGCGCGGGAGCAAAGACTTCTGCACATGTGCGCCGCGCGTAAAGGACGCCAAGCAGAAGCCGGCATACAGCTCTCCACACCGCGCGTGTGCACTGCCCAGCAGGTAATAGTGTCGATAACGGCAGAGCATCATAATAACCACATACATTGTACGATCTACCACCTTAGAACAAGGGAACTTCTATTACACTAGTTAAAGGCCCATCAATAGCCTCATGTTCCAGGTAACATATCAAAACACACAAAAACACCCAGTGCCAATAACTTATATTATATCATGATAACAATACATAATAAGATGTAGCACAATAGTATGTGATATGGAAATCAGCACATTAAGTGTACAATACATAAATAATATATATAGACATCATATTAATATCAAGAAAATCACACTACTTGTCCTTCCATCTATATATAGATTCAGTTGATTGCCAGTATTCACAACAGCCATTGGGCATATATATCATAAAGCACATAATTGCGTCTCAGGGTGTAGTGAGTCCTTGCATATCCTAAAGGCTGGGGAGAGAAGGATAATTAAAACATTTTAAAAAGAGGACATAAACAACAAGGTTCAATGAGTCACAAGTCCAACGAGAACAAGGTCCTATAAAAAAGAGCTAAAGCTAAGTTTTTCATTAAGGCCTATGGGAGTCATAGTATCTAATGAGACGATCCATCTCGACTCCTTTTGCTCCAAAGTTCGCATTGCGTTCCCATCCCTGATACCCAAGTGAACCAAATCAATGCCACATACCTTCACTGATTTGGGGTCACTTTGATGGTATTTAAGAAAGTGTCTTGGGAGTGTTTTTAATTGAAATGGATCCGCCGATCCTTTCGCCGCAGCTATATCACGTACATGCTCCCGCACGCAAATTTTTAATTCGCATGTGGTAATGCCGATATATATTTTTGAGCAAGGACATTTGGCTAGATATATCACATTTTTTTAACTGCACGTGATGTAATGTAAAATGCGATATTTCTTCGTAGCATGTGAATTACTAAATGTGTTGGTTTTCATCATGTTGCAGCATGCAACGCAGTTACCGCACGGAAAAAATCTCTGTTTGGGTCCTCTGGTACTAAACGGATTACGATTGCATGCTACATAGTGGCTCCTCACCAAACAATCTCTTACGTTCGGGGCTCTCCTCGCAGTCATTAGAGGGCATTCTGGAATTGTTTTTGCTAATATGGGGTCAGTTTTTAATACATTTCAGTGTTTCCCCAGAATCTCACGTAACTTTGACCATTGCTGATTATACGTTGTGATATATCGGACATTGGTGTCACTCAGTTTCCTTTTTTGTTGTAATAAAGAGTTCCTAGGAGTCTTACAGGCTCGATGGTATGCTTTCTTAATGCATCTGTTACTATACCCTCTGTCACTAAATCGTTGTCTCAATTCTCTTGCCTGGGTCTCAAATCTTGAATTGGATGAACAGATACGACGCATCCGTAGAAATTGGCCAACAGGTATGGCCCTGATTGAAGATGAATTATGAAATGATGAGGCATGAAGTAAAGCATTCACTGATGTTTCCTTCCAGAATACCTCAGTTTGTATTAACCGACTTGTATCAATTTCGATCATAATATCCAAAAAATTCAATTTGTTTAAGATCTGCTTTGAAAGTTAATTTGATATTATATTGATTATCATTGAGTCTTTCCATAAATTGTGTTAATTGGGACATCGATCCGTGCCATAAAAATAGCACGTCATCGATGTACCGTAGCCAGCATTGGACTTGATCAGCTGTACCCATAACATCGTCTTGAAAGATTTGTCTCTCCCAATATCCAAGGAACAGGTTGGCGTATGCTGGAGCACATGCTGCTCCCATCGCTGTTCCCTGGCATTGGACATAAAAAGAATCCCCGAAGACAAAGCTATTATGGGTTAATATAAATTCAAGGAGATCCAGGATCACTTGACTCATCTCAATATACCAGTATTAGTCCGTCCCGATGCCTAATACTGGTATATAACGACTCAACATCAGCTGTCACCAGATAGACATCAGGTTCAACATTTATCCCGTCAATCCGTTTTAGGACATCTGTAAAGTTCAACTAAAGGTTTCAAATAATGATCAATAAATTTACATGCTGGATCACATAGTCCGCCAACTCCCGACACAATGGGGCGCCCTCGGCAGATTGACGGGATCCTTGTGAATTTTCGGAAGCAGATACAAAGTCGGTATTTTGGGAAATTTAACCAAAAGATAGTCATAAACCTTTTTTGGAATAATTCCTTGTTGGAATGCCCTCTCAATCAATTGTACGTGTTCCCTAGATAAATTTTCAGTAGGGTTAAAGGGAATTTTCTTATATGTTTGCCTATTCCTCAACTGACGGAGTGCCTCTTTTTCATAGCTTTCCACTGGCCAAATCACTATGTCCCCCCCCTCTTGTCTGCTGGTTTGAAAACCACATCATTCATTGTTTGCAGTTCTTTTAATGCTTTCCTCTGTGTCTGAGTTAAATTGGCAACACCATAAATGGGAGACAGTTTTTTCATATCAGCAATCACTAATTTAACAAATATTTCAATTTGTGGGTTTATGTAGTATTGTACTACCACTAGCTACAAAATCTCTTTTTTTTTTTTTTTTTTTTTTAAAGTGGTGTGTTACAGTTTGTTGTGGGGAGGAGAATCAGTTAGGTTTTAGGTGTTTATCTGTGGAGTTTCTGATGCTGGTGGAAATTTTTACATGACTACTGCTCCAGAACTAAAGCAAATTCTTATTTATCACTGTGAATAGAAAAAAAACACAGAAATTTTATACTTTCAAATTTAGTGAAAAAATGCATAATGCAGAAGAAAAATTAATCATGTGAAAAATGAAACAAGACAAGTAAATGCTCAATTTATTTATTTTATATTCATTGTTTGGGTTTGCCACAAATGTACAATACCAAACAAAAATCAAAGAGCAGAAAAATCATTCCAGTTTTCTGATGTTTTATTATGTCAAGACAAACATTTAAAAGTACATAGCTGGCCCACATAAATAAAATCTGCCAAAACTAACAGGAGATTCAACCTTAGCAGAGACAGTATATAAAGCTGTAAGATCTATGGAAATTACAAATAATACAAGATCTGTATCTTAAGTTGCCAAAATGGTAAATGATAAAATGTATGCTTTTAATATATTGATTATTCTTACTATTATGCTATGAACATCCTTATAAGACTAGGGGTTTGTTCACATACTGTGCATGCCGCTATACGTTGGGTGTTTTAGAACTACACGCTAGCCAGGGCATACTACTAAAACACTCTGTGCTGGCTCCCATAGACCTTCAATTCCCCTGGCATATCACTTCTGTCTCTGGGAAAACGATAGGTTATCATAGCTCTCAATGAGAGCTATGAACTACCGTATTTGCAAGGCGTACTTTGGGCATACTGCAGATATAGAGGAGTGTATAATACGACAGTATAAATGAAAGTGTTATACGGCAAACATTTTTGATTCATAAGACTCAAATTGGCGCATGTTATGCGGCTAAGTTTGTATGGCAGTTTTGCTCCAAACTTTGGCGCATTAAAATGTGTCGTTATTCTACATGTATAAAACTGAGGTTTTTTCAGTGCACATATTGATAACATTGTGTATGGCCATGTCAAAGTAATCATATCAGGTGGGTCCTAATCTATAGATAACCTCATCAGGTGGGTCCAATTAACGGCGGCCTTCGGCAGCTGTGACCCCCACTAATATTAGGATGATAGTGTTCCTTTAAAACTTAGGGTGACATCTATGAATTTGCCTTTGCCATTTTTTTTGTCGTATATTGCCAGCTCCATAAAAGTATGAGTCGCTGGTATTACTGAGAGAAATGCAATGATATTTTTTATTCAGTGCAGATAAAGAAATGTGTTAATATTGATTTAGTTTGATCACTACATAAGTAAAGTACACTCACATGTGTGCAAATAAGGCTGAATTCCCATGTTGTCTCTTTCAAATGCATGCATTTCTTAATAAAAATTTCACCTGTGTTTCCAACTCGAATTAATTACAAAACCACTTATGTAAAAAACACGTGTTTTGCAAAATGACATGCGTTTTTTATGCATTTTTTTAACATGCATTTTTTATGCTCTTGAGGAATGCATGCAGAAACGTATAGGGTGATTACATGTAAACCCAGTCTTGTCTGTGCAGACAACACAAAATTTTCCTATGTAAATTTTAAGGGGCTGTCAGTCAGAAAAAAAATGAATCAGAAATTAGGCCAGGCTAGTTAAAAGCACTTATTGCCTGTCCCCTGATGCTGTAGCTCTGGAGTGGCAGTAGCGGGAACATGTAGGCAAGTTTAACTTAATAATAACCGATTCACAATCCGCATGCTGAAAAAAAAGGAGTAACTTCACTTGTTTAAGCTGGAATCGACTTAGATTCTACATCGGACAGCTTAAAAGTCGATTAGCTCTACTGAAAGGGGGCTGATCCAGTAAAAAAGGAGCAGCAAAGTCCACTGCTATATTTTATATTCTATTTCAAAAATCAAAATGGAGAGGTGAGGATTTTAGAAGCAGAGTTCACTGTGTTTCCGCATTAGATTTTCCACGCTGTCATGTGCACGTATCTTAATAAGGTTGTTTCAGCAGTAAGCCCATGGATTTCTGCAAAGCCAATTCATATGACTGAGACAGCCACAGAAATGAGTGCAACAATATTTGCCACATGTTAATTCATCATTTGGGGGAAATACATCTTAATTGAGGTAGGCTTCTCTGTCTAACAAATCCTATCCCCTAAAGCAAACTGATGTATATATACATCATCAGCCATATATAAATGTATATCATTGCTGATTATTTACGCACGATAGCTGCATGTGCACAATTTGTCATAGGACTAGGGATGGAAATAACTCTGATCATGACTGTTGAACCTACACTGCTCAAAAAATAAAGGGAATGCTTAAATAACACAATGTAACTCCAAGTTAATCCCACTTCTGTGAAATCAACCTGTCCAGTTATGATTCAACACTGATTGTGAATCAATTTCTCCTCCTGTTGTGCAAATGGAACAGAAAACAGGTATAAATGATAGACAATTAGCAAGACAACGCTTATAAGGCTATGTTCACACGGCTTAATTGCGGGACGTATTTCGCCCCGCAATTACGCCGTGTGTATGGGGGCGGGGCTCGGGTGGCCCCATAGACATGCATAATCCACGCCGCGGATACGCTGTGAATAAGTAGCATGTCACTTCACTCCCCGCTCGCCGTATTGTGCGAGCAGGGAGAGGAGCCGTAATCCATAGTTCTCTATGAGAACTGTGGATTACCGTAATGACTGGGACGTATTTCAGTACACAGTACAGCGCGAATTACGGGCTGAAATACATTCCAGAATAAGCCGTGTGAACATAGCTTAAAGGAGTGGTTCTGCAGGTGGTGACCACAGACCATTTCTCTGTTCTCATCCTTTTTGGCTGTTTTGGTCACTTTTGCATTTTGTCATTGCTCTCACTCCTATAGGTAGCATGAGGCGGTCTCTACAATCCACAGAAATTGCTCAGGTAGTGCAGCTCATCCAAAATGGCACATTAATGCGAGCTGTGGCAAGAAGGTTAGCTGTCTGTCAGCTGTCTGTCAGCACAGTGCCCAGAGCATGGAGCAGATACCAGGAGACAGACCAATACACCAGTAGACATGGAGGGGGCTGTAGTAGGGCAACAACCCAGCATTAGTACTGCTATCACCTCCTTTGTGCAAGGAGGAACAGGAGGAGCAGTGCCAGAGTCCTGCAAAATGACCTCGAGCAGGCCACTGATATCCATGTGTCTGCTCAAACTGTCAGAAACAGACTCCATAAGGATGGTGTGGTTGCCGTATGTCCACAAGTTAGTGTTGTGCTTACAACCCAACACTGTGCTTTCATATTTTAGTGTTCCCTTCATTTTTTGAACAGTGTATGAGGCACCTCAATCCATGCTGAACAAGGTACAGACAAAGATGGTGGTCTTCATTTGTCTTATCCCTCTCAGCTCCTGCATTGCAGGGCATGGCTGGTTAATCAAGGTAGCCCTGGCATGTAATAAGGACCCTCAGGACTGTCTAATGACTATGTGTGTTTGGCTATACGTTATGCGTATCCTAAGTGTGTCCCAACAGATGTCTGTGCATTTTACATGCACTGTTTTTAACTAGATGCTGACCACTCGTTGACTATAAACATCCGGGTGGTCGATATCTAACTCTGAATAGATGTTTTATAACATATGTGCAGAGATTGCAGCTGCACACTAATTGTGCAGGTGAAGAACCAGTTACAAATGATAGCTGGATCTTCACTGAAAAGGCAGGGACAATTCTGTCTTTTCAATCACTGTATATACAGTGCGGTATACACAGACAAGCAGGCAACTACTCGACTTCATGCCCCCAGTGCCAGTGGTAGCTAAAGTACCGAGTTACAGGGGGAATCAGTAAAAAAAATTTAAGTTTTGTAAAAATACTACCCAGAGGTCTTTTTTTTTACCTTATGGGGGGCACAATATGTAAAAACAAATAATATAAAAAAATGCATAAACAAAAAATAAAATTTTATTAAATCTTATATTAACAGCCCAAACCCCAACTCTTAGTCCCACCCTAATTGTCACGGTTCATGCCGCGGTCCCTGCCTTGGACCGTCGGCCTGTCCGTGCCTGCCTTGTCTCTGCTGGGGCTCCCTGTGCAGGGGCCCCAGCAGCCTGTTTTTCTGCTATGTACTTGCCTGTCTGTCCAGTCTTGTTGCTTCTGGGTCCTGTCTGTGCACTGTGCCTCCTAAGGCGTGCGCGCGGCAGTTTTTCCTGCCTATTTATAGTTTTCTGTTCTGTGCACCTTCCTCTTCACCCCTGACCTCGGGCTATAAGAGGAAGTTCTTGTTTTCTACTTGGGTCAGTTTCATTGCAGTCTGTTACAGCCTCTTGCTGTGTCTGGTTGTGTCCATCTTGAGCTCCTGCCAGTATCTCTGGACTTAACCCTGGAGATGCTGGTCCAGTCTGTGTCAAACTGAGCTCCTGACCTTCTGTTGTCTCCTGTTGGTGGGGCATGGTTGTCTCTTGGTGTAGTCTGTTGTTCCTGTGTATTGTCTTCTTGTTGTGTCCCTTTTGGTATCCTCTATGTTTGGTTAGTCTCCCATGTTGCTTTCCATGTGTCTGTCTGCACCTTTGTCTGTGAGCTTCTTTGCCATGTTATGCCTTTGTTCCTAGCTTGTTTCCTGCTGTTCCTTTTTTCCAGTCTGTAAGTTTCCTTGCCTTGTTCTCTGCCTGTGTTTATGCCCTGGTCTTGCCTTGTTCCCTTTTCTGAGTCCTAGCCTTTAGTCTCTGATCTTGTTCTGTGGTTGTTTCCAGTCGGTCTGTTTTGTACTTTGGCTCCTGTTTAAAACCCTTTTGCTTGGCATCCGTTTAGTCCTGTCTGTCTGTTTGTTTTGTACCTGCACATATTTACTTCTAGTCTGCTTTGTCTCTGTCCCTTATCCTGTTGGTGCCTAGCATTGCCACTTCTGGCCTGTCTGGTTGCTGCCACTGCTGGGGACTGCTCTGAGGTAAGCACCTGGTGGCTGTTGGGGTCAGCCAACCTTACCATCAAAGGCTCTGTGAAGATACCCATGCCCCATGGACACCCTTGGTTACGCCCCTCGGAGCAACCCCGGCAGTGGCCCAGGGGGTCCCCTCCCCGCTTTCCCCCGTCCCCCCGTTCATAATAACAAAATTACAAAAACCCAAAGGGGGTTTAAAACTAATTTTTTTCTGCAGTTGTACTTAGTAAAAGAAACGTTTTTTTTCACCCAAGAAGAAATTTTCCCTGTAGAAAATTTAAAACCAAAGGTTAATTAAAGTTTTTTGTTGTTGTGTTCCGAAAAAATACACCCCGTTTTAACCGTACAAAAGTGGAAATTGTTGGCAGCACATTTTTTTTGGCATTTACTCAAGGGTTAACTAAATATTTTTCTGCAGTTGTACTTGTAAATGAACGTTCTTTTTCCCCCCAAAAAATTACATTTTCCCTGTAGCATAATTCAAAAACGAAGGTTAATTACAAGTTTTTCTGTTTTTGGGTTTTCCCGTAAATCACCCGTTTTAACACGATACAAAGTGGTAATTGTTGGAGCACATTTATTTTGCGCAATTTACACCCAAAAGGGTTAACTAAGCATTTTCTGAGTTTTTTAGTAAAAAAAAACGTTCTTTTTCACCCCCAAAAAAAAAATTTTTGCCTGTAGCATAATCAAAAACCGAAGGTTATTACAAGTTTTTCTGTTGTGTTCCAAAAAATACACGCCGTTTTAACACGCTCAAGCTGGAATTGTTGGCGCACATTTTTTTTGCGGAATTACATCCAAGGGTTAACTAATTTTTTTCCAGTTGTACTTAGAAAAAGAAATGTTTTTTTACCTCCAAAAATAAAATTTTCCCTGTAGATAATTCATAAACCGAAGGTTTTTAAAGTTTTTCTTTTGTTGTGTCCGTAAAATAAAACCGTTTTAACACGCAAAAAAAAAATGGTAATTTTGGGCAGCACATTTCTTTTGAAAAATTTACATCCAAGTATTAAGTATTTCCGAAGGTTATCCAAAGGGTTAATTACGAGTTTTTCTGTTTTTGTGCTCTTTTTAAAAATACACGCCGTTTTAAACCTAAAAAGCTGGTAATTGTTGGCAGACATTTCTTTTGGCGTTTACATCCGGGTTAACTAAGTATTTTTTGCAGTTGATTAGTAAAAGAAACGTTTTTTTTTTACCCCCAAAGAAAAAATTTTAGAAAATTCTTATCCAAAAGGTTTAATTAAGCTGTTTGTATTTTTTATTTCGTAAAATACAGTGTTTTTAACTGGCAATAAAAGTAAATTTTTCCTAGCCTTTTGTAGAGAAAATTTATACCCAAAGGTTCCCCAAGCTTTTTATGGGTTCCTTTGGGTCAAATAGGGTGTGTATTTTTTTCTATACAGATATTTCATTAAACAGAGTTGTACATTTTAGAACAAACAGTATGCAGACAGAGAGTGGAGGTTTCACATGCGAGGGGAAAGTGGAAAAAAACTTTCCCTGGAGCAGGCCAGGTCACAGCCAGCAAGGGGACGTGCAGCAGGGGTCACTCGCTGGGGCCCAGAATGCCGGTGTCATCTAGGGCCGTGGTTGTTCAGCAACCAATGGTTCTTGTTTGGTTGACTAGGTCATCCATTTCCCTCCCAGATAACATCTGACAACCCCCCCCCGGCCCTCACCTGTCCTCAACCCCACGGTCCCTTCCGGTTCCTCAGCAAGATCTACTATGGGGTTTTCTGGGCTAGCGCCATTTTACAGGGAGGAGAAAAATTTTGAGGAGGCAGTCGCAGCTACTTGGCAGCAAAGAAATGGGGGCCCAAATACCCCCTGCTTCTTGCAGTCTGATGTGGAGAGGGGCTGGGAGGTTTTTGGGGGCGGTAACCCTCTGCATCCAAGCCCTTTGAGGAGGACAGCAGTGAAAAATCCAAAACTCTGAAGTATAAACATGGTGGTTTGTTTCCATTTTTGCATTACCCCAGTTTTTAAAATGCGCGTATGGAACTTAAAACTGAAGGGGGGCCCCATAACTCGGGAATTGTTTTAGGTGCTTATTTTTGCTTTCTGTGCCATTTTGATGGAATTAGAACAAAACTGGAATGGTACAGAAAAAAAGAAAAAAAAGAAGTGCAAAACTGGCTTTGTTAAAAAAAGGGGAGGCCCCCCCCTGTTAAAAGTGGAAACAGGGGGGCCCTCCCTTTTTCTTTTCATCAATTTCCCCGTTCAATAATTTCCCTTAATTATTTATTTTGTTCATAAATTTCCCCCTGTTAATATATTTATTCCTTTTTCATCAATTTCCCCCTGTTAATATTTTTTTTCCTTTCATCAATTTCCACCTGTTCATCTTTCCTGCCTGCTCGTGTCCCCGACCTATCTGTTTTACCTGACCTCAAATCTCCCCCGCCCCCCTGCCCTTTTGGCCGACTTTGACTACGAGTTTGTTTTCGATTCGGTACTCGCTGCGCCTCGGCTCCCACTGCAAGCTAGTCCCCCCTGGTAGGCTCCCGTACAGAAAGTCATCCTCCCTTGCGGCGGGTTTGGGGGAAAACCGGGACCTCTTAGCCCTCGCCCCCCTGGCGTGGCCGCTTCCACCGCTTTGCGGTGGCCCAGGGGGCCCACTCCCCATGTCGTTACAATGGTAAAGGGGAAATGTAAGTTTCCTGGCCAGTTCTTTGTTTGGGTGCAGGTCCACCACTTGAAAAGGGAGGGATGCAGTACCATCAATTGGGGCAGGGAGACGGTCAGCTTTGCACTTAGGGATGGTAGAAACTATGTGTCTCTTGGGAAACCTCTCGGGTGCGATGCTGGCACTGAGTGCCGAGGAGAGGGTATCGGACGGTAGATGAGTAATAGACCCGGAGTTTTCTTCGGGAAGGTGGTGAAGCCATTTATGCCTGAAATGGGAGGGTGCCACTGGGTGTACAGCTGTTGGGACAGGGTGGACCACAAAATCTGAAAAACGATGGTGACACTGCTTGTGTTGATGGGGCGTGGTTCTAAGTTAGGGCACGCTTTACTTTCTGGCCACAGATTTGACATATAGCCAGTTCGCCTCCCGGGTTCTCGTCAAAAAATGGCACCCCACTGGTAGGGGATTTTTCCACCAAAAACGTGCACTGATGACTGTTACGCGCTAAACCCCGGGGACTCCCCCGTGCCGCTACTTTTGGGACCTGCAAAGTGGGTGGTCTAAATCGTGGCCCTTTGGGTCCCAACTCGCACTGCTTCCACCCTGTGACTCCCCGGGCCACATACCGATTAGTGCTGCGCCACTGCCTGACGAAGCTGGCCCCTTTTTCTCCCTATGATAAGTGAACCCTTGTAACCCCGTTGGTCTGGGTCAGTGATAGCTCACATGGCTTTTAAAACCCCCAGTATGCTGATGACACCCCAAATTTTTTCTCTCCGGCCCCGACTTAAATCTCTACTGTCCAAGTCCCAGATTGTTGTATCCAAAGCCTCCCTTCTTTTCCGTCTCCCAAAACTTAATGTAGAGATAAGGAATGCTTCGGGCCAGACAATGAGTAGTCGAGGGTAGGGCGCCCCTTCATCCCCGGGAGAAAAGGGGGCACAAAGGGGGGATGGAGTGGACTGAATTTTCATTTGGCGGGCAAATTTTTGCCCTTTTTTAAAAAGGGACCAGAATAACTTGCCCCAGCCTCGCCTGCTTTTCCCGGCTCCCATGTGCGATCGGCTAAAGATTAGGTTTGCCTGTCACCGGGGTTTCCTCCTCAACGGTGTCGCTGTACAAAGCCCGACCCTCGAACATAACCACCCATTGAATCTCCTATCACTATTTTCCCGTTCTGCAAGAGCGCGGATGTTTCCCCACCCCTTTGTGCCCCCGTCCTCAAATAGTTGGTCCTCGCTGTTTTTGGGTAGAGGCCACAGCACATAGTGTTCTTGGCTGTGGGAAGGAAAGGGGCAGAGGTGGGTTTAGGACAGGTGAGAGCCCCCCCCCTGTCCCGGGCCATGCCCAAAAAGGGGTTTTGTGTGAAAACCCCCGGGCTCTGGTGGGGTTGTCAGATGTATCTGGGAGAAAGTGTAAACCTAGTGTGTGGGCAACACATGGCCGGAGATGACACCGGATGCTGTGGCCTCGCAGGGTGATACTGCTGTGAAGTCCCCTTACTGTGTGCGTTGTGGTGGCTCCGGGGAACCTCTACTGTGTTCTTTGACGTTGGTGGATCGTAGCCCCCCAGCTTTTTTTTTTCCCGCTGTCGTGCCATGATTTATTTAGGCTCATTCCCGCTTCAGTTTTTGGTCAGTTTTGCCTTTAAGTGCCCAGGGAATTTTATAGTGAAGCGTTTTTAAGAGCGGGGGCGTCATATGGGGTCATACTAAAAAACGCATTGTATGAAGACCAAACCAAAACTCCCTCTGCATATTTAAGCATGGCACACATTTACACACCCCACGGCTCTGTGCAGCCCGGGAAAAAGCTGTTTTTTTTAAGTGATTGTCCCCAAATAATTCGGACCAAAAAATATTTTTTCGGAGAAAATTTGGCGAAGTCACCAAATCGAATTTTTGAGAAATTCGCCCATCTGTATTATTAAAAAAAAATCTAATGTAAAAACAACATCAAAATAAAGCCTAAGGTAAAATAACTGAGTGCAAGAAAGCATTATAGCATTCAATTTAGTATGTACTACAGAAAAGGAAAATGTGTTTGGTCAGGAAGGGGAAATGGCTCATCCCCGGGAAAATGTTAGGGCATTTTCCCACGGGGGGGTTTTTGGCGGGTTTTCCCGACGGTTTGCGGTTTTTCGACCGTCTGAAAAAAACCGGGCCAAAAAAAGAGTACAATGGGGCTCTATGGAAAAAACCCGTGCAGCAGTCCCCACTGCACGAGTTTTTTTCCCGGCGGTTTTTCCGCCCCCCCGGGCCGCCCAAAGAACATTGTATTGCACATTCTTTTCCCGGTTTTCGGGTGGAATATGTGCAAGTGAAATTAAGGGGGGGGGGCTTTCACCGCTTTTGTGGAGAAAAGCTGCTCCCCTCCGCAGCCGTGAGGACGGCCGCAAAACAGGACAAAAAAACCGGGGGGAAAAACCCCCGGTATTTGTCCCCTTGCCGTGGGGACAAACCCCTTAAATTCTTTCATAGGGAAAAGTGTCCGGGGGACCTGCGAACACGTCCGGGTCGCAGGCATACCCCTGGTCCTTCCACGAGCGGCACCGTGCCCCCTGTTGGGCAGCGGGCACGCTCACCCTGCCGGCCGGGTCTCTGACTACTTACCCCCGGGCCCCGCTCCCGCTGCGCTCCCGTCTCCCGGCGCGCGCGTCGCCTTCCTGGGCGCGTGCACGCCGGCCCCTGTGAAATTTAAAAAGGGGCCCGCGCACAGGTAATTGGGGTTTTCCGGTGTGCCTTATTTAAGCCTGCCCCTTCCCGGTCTTGTGCCCCGTTTTGTGCCATTTGCATAGAGAAAGCGTTCCTTGAGTCTCGTTGTTTACCATGACCCTACCCTCCGCTTCCCTCCCCCGACCACGAACCCCTGCCGCCTGTCCTGACCTTTGCCTGTCCCGCTGTTAGTCTAGCGATTCTTACCCCCGCTTACCCTTTGGGGGCCCCTGCAAGCAAGTCCGCCAGTGGAAGCGACCTGGTATTTTCCCCCGCCGCAGCAAGTCCTTTCCCGCTTTGCGGCGGTTCTGGGGGGAAAAAGGGGGTTGTATTTAGTTTCCGCTCCCTGGTGTGGTTAGGCCATGCTTGCGGTGGTCTAAGCGGTTTCCACTACCTCTGACCGTGCCCGGACAGTACAGTATGTTTTCCCAAAAAACCCTTTAAAGGGCCCGACATTATTATTTTTTGGCGCCCCTTTTCACCCCAAAAAAAATTGGCACACCCCTTTGGTCTTAGATTTTTTAATCAGGCGCACCCCAAAATTTTGGCGCATTATCAGGCAACCCTTTGGAAAACTTTGTTTTTGCAATTCTTTGATATATTTGTGTCTGGTAAAAATATGCCTCCTACAAGGTTTTTATCCAGCCTTTCTAGAATTTTGAATACTGAACTGTCTAGGCATGTAGTGATCCAGAAGCAAGTGATTTGTATTCATTTACATAGCACCAAGGCTGCCATCAGGAATTTCATGGCGCAATACAGCCAAATTGTCTGGGCCCCCTTGCCGTCCCACAAAAAAAAAATGTAGGTAGGGGAGAAAGGTTTTTTTTTTTTTTTTTTAGATTACCGTTGGATATAATTTTTTTTTTCTCAATCTCTCTTGGGTACTTATAGAAAATGATTGCTGGGGAACCCCAAAATTTTCTATTTGTACGCCGTATATTGTGCTTATTGCCCCTATTAAACCCCTTTTGGCCCTTTAGTGGAGCAAAGCCCCTTTTCAAACCCGCAGGGGGGTTTGTAAAAAAATTAGAAAAAAAATTCTTTTCGGAAGCAAACCGGACAGCCCAAAAAAAGGCATTTTTAAAAACCCCAAATTTCCCCCCTCCCCCCCCCCTCACCGAAATAAAATTTTAAAAGGGAAGCAAATTAAATGTGTTTTCCCCCAAACCCGCTCCCGAGAGAAAGGATGGCCCCCCGGGGGCATCTTTTCCCCTAGTAAAGGTACTACATAAACCAAAAAACGTCCCCCTCCGGGGGCACCAATAGTGTCCCGGGGGTAACCCCAACCCGCCTGGAAATAGGTACCAGCGCAGAAGAAGTAGCTGCAGCCTCGGCCCCCACTAGCCCCAAATGCCCCGGGACGGCCCGTCAAAAGGAAAAACACCCCAATCAACCCCCCACTTTATCTTATTTATCTATCAATTTACCCACCCATGTTTTAATTTAATTTTTGGGATCTTTTTCCCCCTATTTATCCCTTTTATAAAACCTTCTTTTAT
>JAODAL010029061.1:0-52256 GCA_025379985.1 Phyllomedusa bahiana | reverse complement strand
AGATTTCCCAGAGTGCTACTCACGGATGATGATACTTCAGCCAAAAACCATTTCAGTGGGTTTAACAGATACTGCAAGTTTATCCAAGCATTGGTCAAAAACAGTTTCCATTTCCCCCTTTAAAAAAGGTAACCACCCTTCATCCCCACGGAAGTCCTTTGCCATTTCTCCCAGTCTTCATCAGTCTAGCGCCTCATTAGTCTCCCTTCACCCTGCCTCTACTTCAGATGAACAAGTCAATATTCTGATCCAGGCCTATTATGTACAAGCAAACAGCACCTCTGACAAGAATGTCTCCTTATACACATACAGTACCCCTTAGGAGTCTGTCTTTCTATCACCTAGCTGAGCTCCTCAAACTAAAGGGTAAAGTCAGGGGCCACAAGTGCCCCCAAGCATGTCTAGTTGCCAAATACTAGAAACATAAAGATTAATGCAGAAAATATCATGTGGTTTTTCTGTCCTGTTATTATTTCCTTTTTTATTTTTTATCTAAGGATAGATATATTCCAATACCTCAGCTGGATGTTTTTCCAAGCATCTACTACTGTTTCAATGAAATAATACTCACTGACATTTATTCTGACCCTCCCCCATACTAATTTAAGATTGTCCTTGTTGTTGATATTCAAAACATTTTCTTCCTGTACCTTAATTTCACTGAGCAATAGATCCACTAGGGATGACACCCCCATCAAAATTGGAAGTAATATATGGTTAATATATTTTAGAATCACAGTTATACTCTCAGGGGAATACCCATATCTAGGAACCTGACCGGTCACATGAACGTTTGCGAGACCCGTGACCATGTTGTGATGTTATCCTGGGTTCTGTCTTTATTGACAAAAAAACCACAAAAAATAGGACATTACTTAGAAAACACCACCATTTTGGGCCTTGTTCACAGCTCAATAGCTGGACTAAACTGGGCCCAGAAGCAGGCATCTCTAGCCTTATATGCTCCTGGGAAAAAAAGCTGACAGATGCAGCTCATTGCTGAATAACAACTCAAAGATCCCACAGCTAAGGGAACACTTAAATGATACAGACTGCACATTAGCTTGGTACCTGTTCACACCAGCATGCAAAAAAACCCCACAGTATAATACATGAAGAGACTGCATTAATGCAAAAATACCCATTAAACAAACACTCACACATCCTCAGGGCATAAGGGGGGTGGCTGACGATATTACAATGGCATATAGATAAAGCAATACTTAAGGGTGCATACGTGCTGGCTTACAGCCTCTTAGTGACGCCCATACTAACAGATTAGGTGGGCTTCCAAGCACTTCTGGGTATCCAACATAAAACATAATCACCCTTAGCTCCCCAGCACTGTTGGGCAGGTAAAAAATGTCATACGGGGAAAATGTTAAATATGAGGTATTAGCTCTGTCTTTATTGACCTAGCGAATATAAGCTGGACCGACCATAGATATCAATACCAAGGATCACAGCAAAAAAATACTATATTATTAAACATTTAAATTTTATTGAGAAATATTTTTGAACAGACTAAAAGATATATTAAAAATATAGCACAACAAAATGGACAGGCAATCAGACGGGAGTGATCAATAATACAAATTACATAACAGATAATAGTCCCATGATCTCAAACAAAACATATAAGTACATCTATCCAATAGATATACCATGATTAAATGTGGATAATAAATATTAGAAGTAAATTCAAAAAGTATTTTTTAGTGTAAAAAATAACATATATATATGGGAATATATTATATATATTATATAAAATATATTATATATATATATACAGTTATATATGTAACTGAAATCAATATATATATATTTATTTATATATATTAATATATATAATAAAAACATATATAATATATATATATAAAATTAAAGTAAAAGTAATTCATAAGAATATATATATATATATTCAAAAAAGTGCAACCATGCAATACATGAGCATGAGCTGTTGTAGGACCACTAGTGCATGATCAACAGTGCTAAGGATAGAGATATACATAATATAAATAATGAATCAGCAAAAGCAAAAAATCTAAATTTACAGTCTCATATGATGACATTACCCAGAGAGACCATCATAAAGCCCTGATCTCAATCCTATTGAAAATTTTTGGGCAAAGCTGAAAAGGCAGGTGCGAGCAAGGTGACATACAAACATGGTTCAGTTACACCAGTTCTGTCAGGAGAAATGGGCCAAAATCAACTATTGTGAGAAGTTTGTGGAAGGATATCCAAAACGTTTGATGCAAGTCATACAGTTTAAGGGCAATGCTACCAAATAATAATGAAATGTATGTAAACTTTTGAATTTGCAGAAAGTAATAAAATTGCCTTAAAAAATTCTCTCTCATTATTCTGGCATTTGACAAATAGAAATAATTGAGATAATCCTAATTGACCTAAAATGGATAAGGTTTATTCTGATTTCATGTCAGATAGTGAGAAAAATGTGCATACTTGTCTTTTTATATTCTTTGTATATATTTATCGCATACACACTTACCAGGACGTGTCATAGGGGCCACTGTAATGGAGTTGATTTATTTCCATTTATTTCTCTTTGCTCTCACCTATCACTCAGGTGGCAAATTGAGCCTAAATCACACCTCGACAGTTCAAAGGCACCCCAAAAATATATCACTCCCACCACCTTCCTTCAGTAATCAAAAAGAAAAGGAAATCAGAGGGAATGGCTGTGATTCAAAAATACCACTTACCAACACTTACAGGATTACCTCATTGTTCTCCAGCAGTTACAGGGTTAAACACTTCTTCAAAAGTTATGGGTTCTTACGGCAAAACAAGGACTGATTTATAAAAATGTGTTTTAATATGAAAAGGTACTGTAACGAGTAGCCCCGCATTCCCTGGTCCAGGCTGAAGGCGCTCTTGTGTCCCTACACCTTCCCCGTGGGGGGGACGTTTTGGGCGCCGGGGGCCCAGGGGCCCGGGCCGGGGGTCACTCGTGCCCCGGGGCGGGTTAAACTTACTGCTGTCTTCTGCCGAGGGGCCCGCGCGCTTTGCCGGCCTCTTAAATTTAAAGGGCCAGTGAAACCGGGAAATTTGGGCGATTCCCGGGGCCCGCTGCCCAAATATATTGGAACCCCCCCTTTAGGGCCCCCGCGGGGATATTTGGTGCCTGTTCCTACAGAGGAAGGTTTATTGAGTTTTGCCCCTGTTTTTCCCTGTAACCGAACCTTCTTGTTAATCCTACGACCACAACCCTTTGGGCCCCCTGTCCCGGCCCTTTACCGCCTGCCCCGACCACGAGCTTGTTAGCGTTTCTGTACCACGCGATTTTCTGGCGTCCCGGGAAAAGGAAAGTACGTCAGGGGTAGGGGGCCCTTGGTAGACTCCAGCCAAGCAAGTCCACCCCGGGTTTTGGGGCAGGCTCGGGGGAAAAACCCGGGAAACCTATTTAAAACTCCGCTCCCTGGGTTTTGGGCTTATCCACCACTTGGGGGAGGCCCATTGGACCCCACAACCTTTTCCCCATTACAGAAAAGTTTCCCGCCATGGTTTCCCCGCCGAGGTCCCCTTTCCCCCCGGCAAGGGGATTTTTCAGCATCGTTGCCCAGAAAGCGCAGCAGATTGCGCACAAGCCCAGCAACTGAACCCAGCGGCCCTCCATTTTCGCAGTTCCTGGCCCACAGCCCAGTTTTTCCCCAAACGGTTCCTTTTGCCCCCGTCAGTTTTTCCGGGCCCGAAATGGGGGGCCCCAAAAGGCTCCACTACCTTTAACCTTTCCCAATTTCGGGGGGGGACCCAAAGCTGTGTGGGGGTTTAAATTCACACATACTCTTTTTGCATGGGGAAAACTAAGGGTAAACCCCAAATTTCCGACCAAAGGTTTCCCAAGGTGGCGTTTGTGGTCTTCTGTTTCCGGGGAAAGGGGCCTTAGCAGGGGCTACTCACTTTGGGATAGGAGTGCCCGGTGACAACAAATTTTTGCAGTCTTTCCTGGGGGAATTTCCCGCGTGTTTGAAAAAACCCGAACGCGCCTCTTCACTGAAACCGGGGCCCCTTTAATCCCCCGCCAAGGTGATTCCTCATTTTGGGGGACTCCACGGCCCAGTTCTGTACCCTGGCTTGGGAAAGCTCTAAAGGGGACTGCCCCCGCCCTCTGCGCCATTTTTCAAAAAGGGTCTATCCAGCAGGGTTAAGGGATGTTTGGCTGAAAGGGGGATTTTTCCTTTCCTCTCTGAGTAAACCTAATTCACTTGGCTCCCCGGATTGAAAATTCGTTTCACCGGCGACAGGAAGAGATCCGTCAAGAGGAGATTTGGGTTTGGGTTTCCCGCCGTGGGGCCCCCGCTGGCTCCGGCCCTTTCAGAGGCCTCCCCTCCCCACCCCCCGCAGTCATCCCCCGGGGGGGCCCATGCAGGTTGACGCCCCCAAATTTGACGGAGCAAAACCGGCCCCCGTCGTCAAAATAAAAATCTATGTATTTCTGTCCCAAACCCCAAAGTTTTCCGTCGGGGGCTGTCCTCTACGACCCCCAGGGGGGAAAAACGCTTTGCACCTGGGGAAACGTGGGAGAGGGGGGCCTGGGTGAAAATTCCCCCCCTCTCCAAATTTTAACAATCCGGGACGGTTCTCCCCCTTTCGGGGGCATGGCTCGGTTCCCGATTTCCCCTGGGATTTGGGGAATCACCCCGGGAATTTTTTCACTCCTCCCGGGTTTTCCCCGGGATGGGCCTTTCCCGGGTGGTTCACCTAGAGGGGAACCGCGGGGTTGATCTCCTGGGTCAGTGGGGAGCCCCTTAAGGGTTTTCCTTTCCAGTACAAGACCGAGTCGGTATTTTTTTAAAATGTGGGGGCCCTGCATAAAAAAAAAAATTTCTCTTTCAAATATGCTCTCTCGTTCGTCTTAAAGGATTCTTTTGGGGGGCTTCCATGGGCAACTTTCATGCCCCTACGGGGGAACGGACTGGGAAGGGGGCGGGGTCCTTCGCTGGGGGCCGGACTGTCAATCGCTGTTTGGCTGCACCACGCCTGTGTTGCTCCACCTCTTCTTTGGGTTTTTTCCTTCGGGGGGCCATTCCCAGGTCTGCCCACAAATCCCAGGACTTTGCGAGGTTTTTCTGAGAAGAGGCCGATTTCTTTTCCCGCCGCTTTCCCCCTTTAAGTTGTCCCATAGTTTCTCCTGCCAGGGACGGGGCCCCCCCCGGGGGCAGGGTTTTTACCCTCTGTCTGTACCGAGCCCCGGGCCCAATGCCCGGGCTACAGGGCGAGAGAATTTACAGAAGGGATTCATCCAAAAATCCTCTTGCCAGTGGAGTTTGGATTTTTTTCTTGGTAGAAAAAGAAAGGATCTTTGCGCCCCTGCATTGATTACCGGGGACTTAATAAATTACAGTAAAAAACCCGGGTTTCCTCTCCCGCTGATTTTGGGGGAACTCTTCACCGGTTTCCCCGGGGAGTAAAGGGTTTTCCCACTAAGGGGGGAACCCTGCGCGGGGCTTACAACCTCATAAGGTTTCAAAAAGGGAATGAGTGGAAGAGGGCCCTTTAAAACCCCCGGGGACGGGCATTTCGAAATCTTACGAGGGGCCCGTTTGGTCTGTTTTAACGCCCCGGGGGTTTTTTGGGAGTTCATAAATTTGATTTTTTCTTCGGGGAAATTCAAACTTTATACCTGCCCCTAAATGTCCCTGAAGGGATTTTCCTGTTCTTTTTCTTCTAAACCTCCCGGGACCCATCGCACTCCTAGCCAAGGTTGAAAACGCCTGCGCAAAAAACCCCCCGTAGGGCCAAATAGAGAAGTGCTTTTTCCCACTGGACCAGTTTGCCCTTCCGGGGATATATATCGTCTCCGAAAAGGGTTTTTTCGAATGGACCCTACCAATTTTTTCAGCTGTTTTGCATTGGCCGCGCAGGTTGGACTTCGGGGCCATAAATCTTTTGGGGGGCCCCCAACTATTATCACAGTTTACCCCCCAAACTTTTCTACCTTGGTGGCCCCATCGTGGTTTGGGGACCAAGAAGGCCAATCCAAAAATTTTGGGTCGCCGGGAGGCGGAGAGAACCTTCCGAGTTAAAGACAGTTTTTTCCCCCTCTCCCCCCCATCTTGTCGGTCCGGTTTCCCCCGAGAACCCTTTTGCTTTGGAGGTGGATGCTTTTTCCCGTGGGTCCCGGGGGAAGTCCTTACTCATAAAGGACCTAAGGGGGGACACAAACTTGGGGGGTTTCTTTCCCCAAAAACCTTTTTTCGCCTGCCAAGAAGTTTAACCCCACGGGGCCAAAAGCTGAAACCCCAACCCAAATGGCCCTGGAGGAATGGGTCATCTTTTGGGGAGGGTGACGTTTATCCATTTGATGTGTACATGACCAAAAAGAAATATCCAATACCTCCAGTCCGCTTTAGCGCCCCGAAACCCCCCAAAACCCCGTGGTCCCTCTTTTTTCTCTTTTTGACTTCCGGGGGTTTACTTCCGTCCCGCGGGGAAGAACTTTAAAGGGCCCTGCTCTCTCTGCGCATCGGGGTCATTGGGGGGGGAACCCGGGCAACAGGTCCATGTGGCACCCCCGGGCCCCCCTAAAGAATTTCCCCCAGGAAAAAATTATGTAAAGCCTGGCCCTTCGAAGAAAAGTCCCAAGATGGGACATTGCTCATTGGGGGCGGGCCCTCCCGGGGTTTTTTTGGGCCGAAGGTCAGGGCAGCTGATCTCGGCCCTTTTTTACTGGTGGCCAACCCAGCCCAAAGGGCATAAAGGGAAATTTTTGGAGGCCTGCCCACTTGTGCCCCCAACAAGACCCCCCCCCCACAGTTTCCCCCTTGGGTTTTCTTTCAACCATTGCCCAAACCCCGTTCCCCGTGGACACCCCTGTGGCGAGGACTTCTTTACCGACCTCCCTCCCTCTTCTGGCAAAACTTGTTAAATTTTTTTGGCACGGGACCCCTTTTCGAAAAAAAATCCCCCTTTGTCCCCCTGGGCCCGGACTACCATTTTGCTCGATAAACTCACCCCCCCTCATCTTTAGAAAATTTTTTCCCCCGGGGCGGGCTTTCCCCAAAAACATCCCTCTCGGATGGGGGGGGTTTTATTTTTTTTCCAGGTTCTGGCGAGCCTCTGTTCCAGTTACAAGGGAAATTGGGCTTCGCCCTTGCATATCAAACCACATCCCAACGGGCTGGTTTGGGAAAAATTTTAAACCCGGTTTCCCGGGCAGTTTTTTTTCGCCACTTCGTCTCAGGGGCCCTAGGGAAGACTGGTCCAGCCTGTGCCCCCGGGCGGGGTTTTCTACAAAAACCCCTTTGAGTTTTAGTGGCCGGCGCCTCCCCCTTTTATGTGGTCTAATTGGGGCCGCATCCCCGCCCCCACTCCCCCCCGGGCCCCTCCCTTGGTTTCCCGCTTTTGGAGTCCCCTTGTTCGGGATATGACAGCTATCTGGAACGACTCGGGAGTTTCCCGCAGTGTGCAGCGGGGACGCATGAAGGCCCAGGCGGACAAGAAAAGGAGAACCCGGGAAACCGGGCCTTTGCTCCGGGGGGACAAGGTGTGGCTGTCCCGCCAAATTAAAAACCCCTTTAAAAAACCCGCTAAAGCTGGGTCCTCGGGTTTTTGGGGGCCCTTCGAGGTCTTGGGGCGTTTTTTTTAACCCTGTGGCCTATAGGCTCCCACTCCCTCCCCCCCATTGCGGAACCCAATTTTCCCTTCCCTGTCCTCTGTTTAAGCCCTTATTTCTCACCCCCTTCTCTTTGTAAAGTTTTCCCCCCCCTTCACCTACAGCCCAAGCCTCCAACGGGGTTCGCTGTGAAAGGGGAAAACCGGGCCCTGAAACTTTTTGGGGGGGAAAAAAATTTTCTCATGACTGGAGGGGTTCGGTCCGGGGGGGGGAAGAAATCCCTTTGGGGCCGGAGGAGAATATTTTTTTGGGCCGGGCCTGGTGTGAAATTTTCCCCCGATCTAGGAAGGGGGGGGAAAGGCCCCAAAGGGGGGGGGGGGTCTTTTAAGGTAGGGTCGGGAGCCCCCGGTCCAGGCGGGGGGCTTCCTGTCCCTACAAACCTTTTCCCCAAAATGCGGGGGGGCAATGGGGGCCGTGGGGTCGCGGGAGGCCCCGGGGTCACTCGTTGCACCCGCGGCATTTCCCCTTTTCCCAGCCACGCTCCGGGTTTTCCCCGAAATCTTCTTCCCGGGCAACGCGTCCCCACTCCTTAGGGCGGGCGCGCCGGGGTCCTTAAATTTTTAAAAGGGGCCCGTTTCCCCCGGTTAAAAAAATTTGGGGATTGCCGGGCCTGACCCTAAATTTTTGGTAAAAAGGGCCTCCAGCAGGGCCCCCCTGGATCTTTAGTGGGCCCGTTTTCCTTCGAGGAAAACCCTTTATTGATTTTTGGTTTGTCCCGAATTTTCCCTGAACCGAAAACCCTTTTCGTTTTCGTCCTACACCACGAACCTTTTCCCCCTGTCCCCCACCTTTTCCGCCTGTTCCCCGACCGAGCTTGTTAAAAGATTTCCCTTTTCCATGTATATCTCGGGTCCAAACCCCAAAAAAGACGTCAGGGCTGGGGGGACCGGGAGACCCGCCGCAGCAAGTCCATCCCGCTTTGCGGCGGGCTTGGGGAAAAAAAAGGGAACCCCCACTTTGACTCCCCTCCCCCGGCGTGGGTTAAACCAAACCCCCTTCGGGGTTTCCCTTGGGTCCCCTACCATACCCTTTTCAGGTACAGTATTTTCATACAAAAATACAATAAAACAAGGGGAAAAGTTATGAAATAAAAAGGGGGGAAAACACAAAATAAAAATTTCCAAAAACTTACAATGGTAGGGTTTTTAGGGTTTATGGGGCACGGGGAAGGGAAAAGTAACAAAGCCTCAATCACCCTTTTCAGCCCAAAAAATGTAAACTTTGATTTTTGGGCCCGGAAAAATGGGACTTATAGGGACTCAGCCATCTCAGGGTTTTTGAAACCTCACATCAGGTTTTAATTTTTGATAATTAGGGTTGGGACCTAATTGGGGTAGGAATATGATAAGGTGGGTGGACGCTCATCCTTAATGAGGATTGTTACTCACTTTGCCCACTAGATGTCATCCACTGGCTGTTTTTCAGTTTGAACAGGTCAGTTAAACCTTTCCTCTAAATAGTTTTATGGCTTGGGACAGGTTGAAGGGCTCATATGGCCTGGCTTTTCTTGTCATACTATTGGAGTTCGTAAATTTTCAAAAAGGCCATAAAAATCACCATAAATATGCTGCCCTTTGCAGATACACACTGGGGTTTTGTAAACCAAAAGGGGTTTAAGGGGAACAGTTTTAAAGGGGGCATATGATATACCACAGATAAGGGTACAAATTTTCCCTTTGGAAAAGGGGGGGGGGTGAAAGGGGGGCTTTTCCAAAGGGGGGGGCCAAAAAAAAAGGGGAAAAATAGGATAACACAATACAAGCCCTGGCTAAGCAATAAAGAATTATTACACATATTCCAGTGTACTAAATTACACCTCTACATAACATACAGTTCTATGATGGTTATAAACTGCCCTGCCCATTTTCCTCACAATATTAAAAGTTTAAATCACCCCCTTTTGCCATTTTACAAATAAAAATAAATAAATAATAAAAAGATTACACATAATCGGTATTGCCACATCTGAAAAAGTCAATTTATCCCATATGCTGAACACCGCAGAAGAAAAAAAATATTCTAAATGCCAAAATTGTGGGGTTTTTTGGTCATTTCACGTCCCCTAAAAATTGGAATAAATTGATCACAAAAGTCGCATCTATACCACAATGGTACTGATAAAAAGTGCGCTTGAGGTCGCAAAAAAATGCCCCTCATCGGTCCATTTGTCACGAACGGGGGTTACTGCTGGAAAACCATTGTGGGGCAAGGTTAAAACAGGGGGCAGATGGATAGCGAGGTCCCAGGGAGGTAATAGACTGCTGCTAGGTAGAAGGCGGGGGTGTAAGGCAAATGAGGCAATTGGGTAGCACAGGGCAAACTGCAGAAAGAGGGGAAAAAGGTGGACGGCAAGTTCCAAGGCGAGAGGCTGTAAAGCAGGAGCTAGGGAAAAAATCATGCAATGAGGAGTTTTTATAGGAACCCGGGAAACAGGAAACGATGGCCCCCCAGCTGGACACGATCAAACCATCTTTACAGAGGGGAAACACAGTTAGCAAGTTTAAAAACACAGCAGGAGATTTCCCGACATTCCCCCCTCAAGAGCGGCCCCTGGAGATACCTGACTCGGTCTTCCGGATGCTTTGAGAACTTGTTTTTATCGTCGGGGAGTGTTAATGTTACTCAAGGTTCCCCCAAATTTTTTTTCAGGCCCATAACCTTTCCACTTAATAAGGATTGTAGCTTTTCCTGAAAATTCTAGAGTCGAAATCTGCTCTACAACAAACTGTTCTTTTCCATCTATCTCCCCGCTCGGGGGAGGAGAAAAAACGTCCCAGAAAGGGGTTGGCCGGCAGGTTTTAGTAGAGACACCTGAAAAAAAAGGGTAAACTTCATAGATTGTGGGGGTTTGGCCCAACAGCTACTGGACTAAAAAATTCTTGGGGATCTTATACGGCCGACAAATTCTGACCCCTTTTGGTGAAGGGAAATTTAAGTTTTTAAATTTTGGGGAAAGCCATACCTTATCCCCCATTTTTAAAAATTGGTGCTGGCTGCGAGTTTATTCGCCACTTTTTAATTTTCTTTAGCCTTCTCAAAATGTTCCTTTTGTATTGTAAAAATTTTGGTAGTGCGAGCCTTTTCCCGGGGAGTGGAAATTTTGGGAAAAGCAGGGAAATTTTCGGGAAGAATATTTGGTGATTCCCAAATTTAAAAAAAAAAGGAGTTTGTTTGGTGGAGCATTTTGGGAATTTTTGTAGAAAATTCACCCACAGCAAGCGATAAAACCAAATATCTTGTAAATGAAAATAAGATCGAAGGTACTGTTCTAGGGCTGATTTGGCGGTCGTCTGTCCATTAATTGTGGTGAAAGACGGTTGATAGATTAATTCTATCAATCTGGCAAAAACTCTGGCAACTTTTGATGAAAAATGACCCCACGATCCAAGATTAATTTCATCAGGACTCCATGAAGACAAAATACATTTAACTAAAAATTTTGCAGGTCTTTGCAGAGCGTGGCTGGTACATGGAAAGAAAAAGTGCACCTTGGGAAGTTTTGGGCAACAACCACGAGAATTGCATTTTTCCCTAGGGTGGGAATTCGTAAAGTCCTGGGAAAAAAAAAACCAAGGGCGAGAGGGGGTGGGAAAGGCTGTAAAAAAACCCGAGGGTGAAGAACGTGGGTTTCATTGGCACGATTAAAATGATGTTAATATTCTTTATATCCTTAGTAAAATTGGGTCCCAAAAGATCGGGATAAAAATTCCCGCGTCTTATGCACTTCTTTTTGACCGGCAATCTTAGAATCAGGGCAACCTAAGAATTTTTAGTCTTACGTTTCGGTATATAAAGCGTGCCCGGGGTTCCATCTTGTTTTTAAGCATTAAACTGTACATCATCCCTTGGTTGGGACGCAAAGGGTTTGTGTATAGGCCTTTTATCCCTTGAGCAAGTCCTTATTTGAATTACCCCCCCAAATTAGGGGGGAACTTTTGGTCTTGGGTGGAATAGCAGGAGTGAAATCACTGGAGAACTTTTGATGGCTTCCCGCCTTCCCATTAGGGGAAAAACCGGGCCTGTCGAGATTACAAGTTAAATTTGGTTTGAGGAAAATCCCCAAAGGGCTTGGTGAGGAGATGAACTTGGCGGGATCTAACAATTCCATATTACGGTGTTCAGTTAGAACTTTTTTTTCTGTGGGGGTTCCCTTGAAATGATGTCTCCTTCCCTTTAAAGGCTGCAACTTTTGAAACAGTTTTTATTGTCTCTCTGAAACATTTTAACCCCCTCAGCACAGTCTAAAAGTTTCATTCCCACATTGAAGGTGGTTCTGGGTCAGGATGAATAATAAAGGAGCTTTTGGTGAACTTGGGCCTTTAGGAGGGGGGAAGAATTCTTGTGCTTTGAAAACCCAAAACAAAAGCATTTTTGTTTTAGCTAACTGGAAATAGGAAAATTTTTTGGGAAATTTTCTTGATGAAGAGACTCTGTGAGATATCAGTTTAAATTCCTCAATCATCCAAACCCTCCCATGCACGTCTTCAAGACTTCACACGTGCGGCACCGTTCTCGGGAAACATGCCACCGCGGGGGTGATCGGCACATCAAAACTCTCATAGCTTTAAGGGGGGCCCTGGAAAAAACACATTTCTATTGGCCTCCCAAAAACCCCTAAGGTTCCCCCCCCTCCCGCCGGGCACTCTTTTCGGCATTAATGATATAGATGTACTGTCGGGGTGGCAGGTCCATCAGAATTTTTACATAAACAACCCCAAATTATGTCACATGGCGGACCAATCTAGAAATTCTTACCCTTGTCTCCCCGCCCCCCCCCTAACAGATTGTAAGCTCTTGCGAGCAGGGCCCCCTCACCTTTTGTTTCATCTTAAAAGGTTTTCTTGTGCAATTATGTTTTTTTTTTCTACACCCAAATTGTAAGGTGGGAATATGTTTGCGTTATAAATAAATTTTTATTATTATTTTTTTTATTATTTTTTATTAAAACATAGAAATTGGGGAAAAAATATGAAACATATTTTAAAAAAAAAACTATAAACCAACTTTTGTATTCATCGGTTTATTTAAGGAAAAAATTATAAGCTCTGCAAACGTTTGCAGATATTTTTTCTTCCGCTCTTCAGGATAACAATACAAAACTCTTAGATGTGGAGCACCGGAAACAAACATAATAAGAACAATACATCACTTTAAACACAAACAAAACAAATCAAAACAAAATAAAAAACAAAAAAGATAATAACATGAAGCAAAATTACACAGAACCAGAATCCATCAAGGTAAAGCCATTTAAAACATACTATAAATATATAAATATTTACATATATCTAAAACTTGATCTTAAAAATCTTAAAATCGCAGATAAAATTACTTATAGGTGTCCAATACTATACCTAGTCCAACGCATCCTGCATTTCATTTATACCATATGGATTAATTGTTTAAAGTTTGAATAGCCAAAACATTTCCCGTGTAGCTAATTTATTATGACAATCGGGATTCTCGGTATCTATTTTTTCAATTGGTTGGACTGAAAAACTTGGTTCAATTCCAGGGTGTTTTTCTAAAAAGTGCTGAGGTAAGCTGTGAATGAATTTTTTTGTGTCTTACATTAAAACGATTACTTATACGTCTCTTCTGTCTACGCTCTCATGTTAGGCTCGCTTCCCGAATCTCTGCAAATTTTTCCCCGGGGTTCCTTGGGAAAGGAGACAGGAACAGATGGGGCCTGCTTGGTGTCATAATTCAAAGTAGCCCATTTCTATTGTCGTCGTTCAGATAGTTGGGTATCAATTCGAATGCAATGGTTAATAGAAGCATCCAAACCTAAGGCAGCCTCTGCATGAGCAAGTTTGTTTTTTAACGAGCTGCATAGTTCTTTCCTAAAAAAAGACATTTTCGCTGCATTGTTCCAGTTGGCGTCGATTGCCCACCTCTTGAATTCCATTGCATACTCGGCAACAGGGCGTTTTCCCTGGCGCAATGCTAGTATTGCTGCTTCAGCTGTAGCACCACGATTGAGATCGTCAAACATTTGACTCATGGCGTCGATGAAGTCTTCCAGGTGCTAGCCCAGACAATGTCTTTATGTGTCAAAAGCATAATAATGCATAGGACCTTAGAACTATCAGTAGGAAACTGAGTTGGGTTTGCATCGAAGTATAGTCTGCATTGATTGAGAAATCCCCAGAATTTGTCGCGGTCTCCAGCGAATCTGAATGGTGGCAACTCAGGGCTCACTACCGGCACCGAAGGGGGTGATCCAGAGGCTTGACTCTCCAAGTGGAATATCCGGTAGGATAATGTCTGCACGGTCCCACGTAGCTCTTAAATGGCTTGTCCATAAACTTGAATATTGTGGGAATTCTGACCTTCATAAGCGTCGCACTTGATCTTCAACGCCTGCATCTCAGTGCGCATATTAGCCACCGTAGTTTGATGCGAGCTTCCGGGCTCCCAGCCCCAGCGGACTCCATTTTATGGCTTTAGTATCTTGTCACAATACTGGTGTATACTGCTGAAATCCAATGGCGGGGCAAGATATAAACACAGGGAGGCAAGTGGATAGTGAGGTCCCAGGTAGGTAATGGACTGCTGCTTGGTCAAAAGAGCAGAGGTGTAACTGTGGAGCAAACCACAGGCAACTTCGGGTAGCACAGGGTAAACTGCTAGAAAGAGGAACAAGACTGGATGGCAAGTTCCAAGGTGAGAAGACTGTAAGCAGGAGCTAGGCACAATCAGGGCCGCCGTAAAGTGGGGTACAAGGGGTACTCCTGTACAGAAGAGAGCCCGGTGCATCTGAGCTCTCCAGCAGCCGGTGGTGCCACTGCTGGGAGGGGGTCACGTTCCCGGCCACAGCTGCGCTCCGCCTCCTATGCAAAGGGAGTTTTTACTTACATCGCTGTGCCATGCGCTTTAGTCGGGCCCTCCTCATCTGTGGGCGGGATGCGGAACACATGGCCCGGGGGAAGCAGGGGGCCCTCTCACCCATCCACATGGCCGAGAGGGAGCAGGGGGCCCTCTCACCCACACATGGCCTGGGGGAGCAGGGGGCCCTCTCACCCACACACACAGCCGAAGGATCCCTCTTACGCACCCACAGTCCAGGGGGGTGGGGGAGGGGAACCTCTCACCCACAAAAACATGGCCGAAGAGGGGACCCCCCACATACACACATGCCTCAGAGGACCCCAGCTGGGTGCGTGAAAGGGCCCCCTCCTCCATCCCCAAGAAGGAGTTTGGGAAACTGCCATATTGGTACACTCTAATGCATTGTATACACAATGCATTAGGCTGTAAAAATTATCGTGCCCCCTTTTTATAAAAAAAAGTTTTAAAGTGTAAAAAAAAATTAAAAAGTATTAAATATTTAAATCACCCCCTTTTGCCATTTTACAAATAAGAAAAATAAAATAATAAAATAGTTCCCCATATTTGGTGTCACCGCATCCATAAGAGTCCAATCTATTAAAATATAGCACTATTTATCCCATATACTGAACACTGTAGAAGAAAAAAATTCCAACCGGCAAAATTGCAGTTTTTTGGTCATTTCATGTCCTATAAAAAATAGAATAAAATTGATCAAAAAGTTATATTGTCCAGACTAGGAAATGATAATGACGTGGAGGGGGTGGGGCCACATGAATGGGTGGTGCCTGGAAGGGGCATGTTTGGGGCGGTGCCTAGGAAGGGGCGTATTTGGGGCGGGAGAAGGAAAGGGGGCCAAGGCACTTCGACTGTATGGGGCCCCAAAATTTCTATTGGCAGCCCTGGGCACAATACTCAAGCAATGAGCAATAGGCTTCAGTAGTTTATATAGGAACCAGGAAACAAGATGGCACCCAGCTGAGACACGAATCACCATCTTGACCGAGGGCAAACTTAAGGGTAAACACAGGCAGCAAGTTCAAGAGCACAGCAGGAGATTCCTGACAACATTTGTGGAAGTGCAAAAAAGTTATCAGTTGTAGAAAATTGTGCTGTGGCGCAAATTTCAAAAATATATATATTTCTTACAGTACTATAACATAACACAAACCCTACATGTTTGGTATTGCTGGAGTCGTATCAACCTGCAGAATACAGATAACAAGTCATTAATACCGAAAAGTGAACTCCTTTAAAAAAAATGCAAGCATGGCACAATTACATTTTTTTTTTTTTTTTTAAACATGTTTTATTGAAGATTTTCAGACATAATAAAAGATAACAAAGCAAAAGAGACAACATAACCGTAATCATTTGCTTAACAGAGTTAGACAATATGGATAATTAGACGGTGTATTTAAGCAAAAAACACAATTACAGTTTTATTCACATTTTGACCCACTTAAAATTTTTTAGCGGTTTCCCTGTATATTCCATGGTACAGTGAATGACACCGTTAGAAAGTACATCTGGTTCTGCAAAATAAAAGCCCTCATATATCTATGTAGATGGAAAATAAAAAAGTTATGGGTCCTGGAAGTCGAGGAGGAAAAAATTAACATATCAACCAAAAAGAAACACTTGGTCCTTAAAGGTGTTGTCTCACTACAAGGATTGTTTTTTATGTAAATGATCTTGCAAAAACAAGTCACTTTGCAGATGTACCCTCTTGTATGGGCTGCATCAGCTCAGATCACTATAGCTACAGACCTGTTCTATCTCTCCTGATAGGCTGCCAGTGTTGGTCGCTATAGCTACAGACCTGGTGTTCTCAGCAACTCGTCACTGCAGGCCAGTATAAGCCAGTAAATACACCCCTGAAATCAAAAATTAGACTGAGAAAACAGGACAACGGTAACATAAATCACTGTGGTGAGACAACCCCTTTAAGGGATTAATCTGGTAACTTAAGGTACAAGAAAAACGTTGCTTAGTAGGAACAACAAGGACAATATAAAATTAGCTAGGTTGAAGGTCAGAATAAATGTTAGAGAATATTATTTCACTGAAAGAGTAGTAGATGCTTTTCAATAGTTTTGTACTTGAAACCTTTCACCATTTTTACAGCTTATCTTTGCACATGTTCTATTTTGTTAGTGAGTTTTTCTAGGGGGAGCTCTCCAGAACTGAAAACAGTATTCCAGATGAGGTCATACAAGAGCTCTATACCGTTGGATTACAATTGCCCTCTTACTGCTGGTCATACTGCTAGCTATGCAGGCATGCATTCAACTTACTTTTCCTACTGCTTGACTGCATTGTTCACTTATTTTGAAGCTCCTGGAAACCAATACACCTAAATCTTTCTCTTCTGAAGTTCTCACAGAGATCATTCTCATACAGAGAATTAATTCTCCACAAGTACATTATTTTGCATTTGGGAACACTGAACTATAGTTTCGATTGTTTAACCATTTAACCACTAAAGTCATCCTCCATGGAAAACACCTCCTGGAAAATCAACCCTATTAAACACTTTTGTATAACCAAATGTTATATACCAAACCTGCTCCTATGTCACTTAAAAACATACTAAAAAAAAACAGTACCTAGATCAAAAGCTTGTGGTGACCACTTATAGCCAGTTTCTGCTCAGAATGTACACCATTAACAGCATGCTGGTATCTCTGCACTACCAAATGTAAATCCATAGCACTCTGGTATCTCTCCACTACCAAATGTAAATCCACTGAACTATCTAGGGATTTAATCCAATTATTGATAATTTAACTATGAGCTCTTTATGCTGATAATATCCACAACATCACCTTTATTCAGCCTTTTTGTGACATAGTAAAACATAAATAAATGAGATTAGTTTGACATGAACTGTCCTTTGAGAAACCATGTTTTTTGGGTCCAAGAAGCTATTGTTTTTTTAGATGAGCAATAATTCTCTTCTTCAGGAAAGTTTCCATTATTTTTACCAGTACAGATGTAATTTTACCAATTTGCCATTCTCCAATCATCATGTGAATCCCATTTTAGAAAACATAATTTAAACAAAGCCTATTAAGGAGCTATGTCTGTATATTTTCTGGTGATTGGTGGACAAGCAGACTTTAATTATTGTCATCAGCCACCATAATCCAACGTGGCAACACCACATTGCAGCACCTCTAAGTATAACAGAACATATACAGTGAAACATCCTACATTAAAACATACATGTTTATAATCAAAAAACACAACAATGTCCTAAACCCTTACAAAATTAACTTATTAAATCCACGTACAATCTGCTCTCCCATGATTGCAAAGAGAATTCACAGTTTTTTTCTTTATATAAGTTTTTCTGCATGTGCATTTCACAGACAACTAGCAAGTATTTTGCTTGCAGTTTACCTTTTCTAACTTATTTTTCAGATTATTTAGCAAGGTAATTTATCTGTGTCACTCAAGAATTAGTCATTTGATATGCTCTACAGATCCTATTAACATGTATTAAACTCAAGGTAAAGTGCTCTATCTGTTCCAGCAGTAATGCGCCTGAATTTGCCATTCAAGAGTCATACATGTATAGCTTCGTACGGTTGTACTGCGACATGCCTCCAGCACGCCTCCTGATCTCAGGCGATGGCGCTTTGTAACACTCCTAATATTGGAGTGCGCCATTTTTCAGGCTGAAAAGACGGCAGACTTCTGACGCAGCCCTGTACATACATGTCAGCTAAAGTTACAGAAATATTGAAAATAAGCAATGCTAACTAATGGTAATGATTTTTTCCGTGCTAAATCCAATTTACCATACAATATCACCTTAGGTGAAGAAATGTAAGGGCAGATGCCAAACCAATGCTATAAATGGAGGTGAAAAATATCTTCTTTGGTTTGTGTTAATCTGCACAGATAGCACTATATATAGAAATGTGTTTAATGACAGCTCTGATTTTAGAATGAGCTGAGAACCATGTGGACAAGCAAAGATAAGCATTAACTGGCTCTCTTGACTTATAACGTGTTATATATCAATAACTTAAAGACTCAGTTTGGGGGAAAATAATGTTATATTATATAAGTTATAATGTGAATAAAGATAAAAATGAAAATATTACTTGTGCTCCACTAATTCTGTCTTCTGATCCAAGGTAAGTTATGACCAACTATATTTCCTATTATTATACAGTCAAAAGGAAAATATATTGTTTGGGATTTTTTCCAGGAACAATACCACTCTTAGCTTATGTGCCTGCTATTTCAGCTCATCTCCATAAAAGTTTATAGGCTAAGAGTGGTGACATATTAGAAAAAGGCAGACCCTTTTTTCCAATTCTGGATAACACCTTTAATTAATGACGATTTTATAACATGCATACTATGCTAATTTTTCATGTATACTTTTTTTTCTCCCATCATTTTCAAGTTAGACCACAGTCATCAATGTGACGGTCCATGCCGCAATACCCTTTGTGGACCACGGACATGGCCGTGTCCCTTCTGTGTTCCTGTGTTTGTCCCAGTCCCTGCCATGTCAGTTGTTTGTTGTGTACTTACCTGCTCCTGCTTCCTGTCTATGTCTGTACATGCTCCCTAGGGAATTTCCTGTCCAATGACCTACGACCTCCAGTGATATAAGGAACTTCCTACCTCTGTTCCTGTTCAGTTCATGATTGTCCACCTGAGCTCCTGACCACTATTTCCTAGTGTTACCTGTTCCTGTGTACATTTAACCATGCTGTTCCTGCTGTCTTGCCTGTATGTCTAAACCAGGGTTCCTGGATTCTACTGTTATCTGCCGTCTTGCATGTCAGCCTGACACTCGTTTAGCCTTATGTCAGCCTGTTCCCTGATACCTGTTTACCCTGCTGTATCCTTCAATCTTGTCTGTCAGCTACCTGCCTGGGACCAGCTTTCAGTCTTCAGTTAATCCTGCTGTGTCCAGGTTGCTGTTCCTGTAACTTTTGCTGTATTCTGCCATTATACCTGCTTGATACCTGTATTTCAGCTTTCAAAGCGAGTAGCTATGTCAGGGGTAGTGACCTGGGGGTTCCCCACAGCAAAGTCCATTCTGGCCTTGCGGCGGCATCCAGTGAAGACCGGGGGCCCTTTAGACTCGGCTCCCTGTCATGGTCCTCTATATCACCATCTACGCTCTTGGTGGTCCAGAGGATCCACACCAAGCACCCAGCATCCACAGTATCAGTGCATACTGACACCGCTGGTTGTTACAGTATGAACTGACCTTGTTAACTTCGTGACAATCAAATTCACTTCACCGTTTACGTTCCTTGAGTACGTTGTGTTAGATGCCAAGAACGGTGGACACAATCACCTATAATACAGGATTTGTTTGGAAAGCTGACCAAAAAGGTAAATTGACCCACTAGCTGACATCACTGTTCATAAGCATGTGCAAAAGTGTGATTTCAGTCATTGACATGTGACATCCCATTTAGAAGAAGACCAAAAAAAAACCTGAAGACCGGCAAAGGCTGAAGACAATGCAGCACTATATCTGAGGTGAGAGGAAATGTGAGTTTAAGTTTTTCTATTTGAAAATAAAAAGGAAGCAGCATCCTAGAAAAGAAAAAAAAAATCAATGTGAACAACACTTTAGTGACCAAATCCATACACAAATAGAAATATTTATAGGTAGGTACCAAAATTATTGTAACTGAACAAAGTAATTTATGAAAATAATACCAACCCCTGAAAGGCATCAGAACACCAAATGCAGAATCTCAATTCGCACAACATTAGTTCTGTCACTAGCGAGAAATGCAGTAGCAACAGAAGGCATCCCTATCTGGTGCTCTTCTTTAGTTCAGAAGACTTCGAAAGCACACACCCTCACTAGTGGACCTGTATAAAGTAAACAAATCACTGACAGTAATTTGGGGCTGAATCCTATCCATCCACAAAAAGTTCCACTCAACATTGTCAAAAGCTTTGGCAATGTCAAGTAAGAGAACTTCCTCACAGCCAGAGCAGTCTGAGGTCATTTGGGTATTTAAAAAGAGCCATGAAATTATTAGGTATGATGCCTAACTGATGGTTATGAACCACCTCAATGATAACCCTGTTCAACCTGTTAGTTAATACTTTGGATAGTAATTTAGGGAGACATGTATGATCGGGTTTTCACTCTTTTCTGGCGTCAAATGCGCATAAGGGAGCAGTCTACTATGTCTAATGCGCCTAACGAATAGGCACATTGTTCGTAAGACTTTAATGCATATAACATGAGGGGGAGTTTTGGGGGCTTTCTCGGGGAATGTTGCACCACACCCGTAATATTAGCCACATATACAGTTTGAATGTGGTTCGGCAAAACTAGGTGCATTAACTGCTCGAACAGGCAGACCTATTTCAATGTGGTCTGCCAGAACCTGAGGAGTCGAAGTGGAGCTAGATTTGCTGTTAGGGAAAAAAAATGTCCCTTATTTCTCAACTTACACCACTACAATAATAAAAAGTAATTTATAATAATTATCAAACTATATAAAATTAAATTATTTAAATTGAATAAAAATGTTATCATATAAAATTAATATAAAAATATATAATATCCCAAAAATATAAAAATATCTCCTATAAAATGCATTTAATTTTAATACAACCTAAACCTAGTTTTACATTACATAAACCACTGATTTTGTTCAGATTTAAAAAAATGTAATATTTACTACATTAAATTTGAAATTAATTTTTGCTGCTCTCACCCTTTATTCTACATACAGCAAGAGCCAGCACACCACAGGTCTTGCTGGGACCTGTGATCCATCAAGCAAAATTAGTACCATAGTTTCTATTCACTGACATGCTATTCCAATGACTTTTATTTTCAACCTATCTTTAGCCTTTATACATGTTAGGCGCATTACTAATGTGCCTAAGTTTTGTAATGCGCCTAACACATAGACGAGGCGCGTCGAACTTTAGACTCCATTTATAATCACACAAAAACCACTTTCATACATTCAGAAACATTATACACTGAAAACGTGACTCGACAATTCACTTCGAAGCGCCATCCTTCATACATGTCTCCCTTAATGTCAACTTCGAGGAGAGATTTGGGGCTGTATAAGGTGTATTCTTCTCTGTATTTACCAACAGACTGCACTAAGGCCTTTTTAAAGACCCAGAACACACAAGATAGTAACAGTTCTTTATGCAATTTGGCTATGTCCATCCAATCCAGGTGAGAGGTTGCTCCAGATACTGCTTAGACTCCTCAGTGAGTCTAGGGAGTGAGAAATTAGTAAAATGGGCATCCAAGCATATTCCTGACCAAAGCTTCTGAAGGCATATAAATGCATATGTAATTTAAGGAGGACAGGTAATATATCAGTTCCCTCTGTGGAATCCACCCCTTCCTCTGAAATGTGCGTTGAGGCTTGTTGCAACATGACATAAGACCAGGACTCTCTCCCTGTTCAAAATATTTTTGTTGAATAAGGAATCTTTCATTGTCAGCAGCTAGGAATGGGTAATCTTTAAGGACCTACCAGGCCTTCACCCAGTTGAGGTCATCTCTCTCTGAGGGATTTTCTAGGTAAGTCTATTCTGTTGTTTGTTCTACTGAAGCACTATCACTAACTCCCTAGTTTTAGACTGTTTTTCTAATTTCTTGGGTATATAAACCCCAAACAGACACTTATAAAGCATCCCAAATGCAGACTGAAGAAGAAGAGCCCTTGGTAATATCTACTTTTCACTACAAGTGTTAATTAGTAGTTTGTAGAAAGGATTTAGGCTCCAAAACCGTATGAATGGACTGAGCCCACCACCTACGTCAATCTGGAATTACAAGGGTGAGTTGTCCGATACAATTCATACCATGTGTTCCTTACATATTTTAACAGTACATCAGAAGCTATCGCCAATTCTAGATAAAAAATGGTGGATTCAGGAGTAACAAGAATAATGGGGCAAATGGACCAGGATTCTGGCACAATTTATATCAAAATAATGGTGTATATGCTTTACACCACATTAAGAATGTGTTTTAGACAGCTTCCAGGCACCTCCATACTTTGTCTAGAAAAAGGGTAGTGGTCTCAATAAAAGTGGCGTCATGTCATGAAAAGAGGGCAAAGCTTGGCGTGAAAATTTTGGCGCAATTAGTGGCATAAAATAAGACAAAAAATAGAAAGTGTAATGTTAGACTAGTCAGTGTAAACATGAACCACATTTCTCAACATTAATAATAAATGTAGCACATTTTAAGACTATCTAGTCTAAGTTTACATGGTCAAAGTGTTACACAGTATTGATAAATGTGCATCATTGTCTGGTGTCTGGATATTTAAGATGCTAGAACTGTAGGGTGCAAAAAGTGGTTGACCAAGCCTGAGTGAAAATAAGGGTACAGGTAATTATTAAAATCACAAATTATGAGGAGAAAAGGACTTTTTTAATGACTTTGCCCAATTAAGGTACCGGTAGTTAAAAAAGCTAGAATAATGATGATGTTGAGAATATAGCAAAAAAAACAAATATACCTCCCATTTGGATTCACCACAGACCTGAAACATGAGGAGGTAGGTAGGATGATAGCAAGACCGAAAACAGGAACTATTGACTAAAGCTAGGTTCTCACATTGTATTTTTGTAATGTTTTTCAACAACATAAAAACAATTATAAAAATGCATGCGTTTCTATTAATACAGGTGGTTTTATAAATAGTAAATTGGAGTCAATTAAAACACATGAAAAAAGTAAGCTTTTTTGTTGTGTTTCTGTTCTACTTTTCAACTGCAACGTTTTCACTCTGTAATCGCTCTGTAATAAGTTGCATTTCAGATAGGCATAGAAGGTGTAAATTGGCATGTCCAGGAAAATATTCCATAAAATGTAGATACTTCTCCCAAGGCAATATATTCAATTAAGATATAAGGACAGAAAGGTGCATAATGCACATAGAACTTTGTTCCACAACATACTTATACATAATAAAATAAGAAAAACAGACAAAAAAGATTCAGGGCTGAGAAACATTCTGAGCACTAATAGAGTGCAGACAAAGAGAAATAGCATTAAAAACACTTAACCTAAGAGCTCCCTGTTCCCATCTGTCTTTAGTCAGAGATCACTCACTAGAGTCCAGCTAAGACAAGGCATCTTTAGGCATGTCAGAGATGTGTGGAGCCCAGTACAAACACACTTAGGGTGACATGTATGAATGGGGCTGTGCCAGTTTTCTGTTGTACTTTGAGCCAAAAAGAATGTATGAACAGGTGCACTCCAAACTTTTTTAGTTTTTAGTGGTTTTTTTACACTTTTTAGTGCACCAAAGATTTGGGGCGTTCTGAGGACGTCACACCACATTTATAGAAGTAGACACACTTATGATTCTTTGACGCTAAATCTAAGCGCAGAACAGTTAGAACAGCTAGACCAAGATAAAGGTGGTCTGCCTGAGCCAGACTTGTCGTATTGGCACTACAATGTGCCTGTATGTATGAACTGCAGAAGAACAGGTTCATACATTCTGGGAAATTCTACACTGGCTTAAAGTGATTTAGAACTGGCCTCTCAGAGCCAGGATTCATACATGTTGCCCTTAGTCTTGTGGGATACATCGTGGAATTAGAAATTTAAAGTTTCCTACCAAGATGCTTTTTAATATCCAGATATTGCATTCTTTGTTTTTGTTTATTTCAGTGAAGAAGTCAGGATAAAGCGATAGCTTTTTTCTGTCAAAGGTGATATCTAGAGATGGGCGAATTTCTCAAAAAATTGGTTTCCCCCTCACTCCGAAAAATTTTCCCGAAAAAAATAAATTCGGTCCCGAATTATTTGGGACAAAAAGCTTTAAAAAAAACAGCTTTTCAGGCGCAAGAGCCTGCGGGTGCTGAGAATGTTGTGCAGCTTAAATTTGCAGAGGGAGTTTGGTTTGGCTTATACATGTTTGTTTTTTTTATGGAACGCACTGAATGCCCCCGCTCTTAGAATGCTTATATAAAATTCCCTGGGCAAAGAGGACAAAACTGCCCAAAAAAAATAAAGCGGGAATTGTGCCGATAAAGTCATGCCGGGAAAAAGCGGAAAAAAAAAAACAAGCTGAGGCTAGGTGGAAAACATTAGTGACGGTTTTGTGGAGGTGCGGCGGCACCCAAAGCAGCACAGCTTTTAGGTCAGCGTGGCACATGACATTTGAAGGTGGCAAAAACAGGGTAGGCCCAGAGGGCACAAGGGGAAACAGTGTGGAGGTTGGGAGCAGCGCATGAGGTCAGACGTGGCACTGATATTCTGGAGGTGGAAAAAACAGTGTGGCCACGAGGGGCCAATGACCAGTGTGGAGGTCACGGAGCAGCAGATGAGGTCAGACATGGACAATGACTTTTGGGGAGGGGGGCAAAAACGGAGTGGGCCACAGAGTGGCCAATGACAGAGGGGGGTAACGGCAGCGCCAGGTTCAGGCAGTGGCCAAAATGACTTTTGGGAGGTGGCAAAAACAGTAGTAGGCACAGAGTGGCACATGACACAGTGTGGAGGTCTGGCAGCAGCAGCATGGGTCAGCAGTGGCACAATGACATTTGGAGATGGCAAAAACAGGAGTAGGCACGGGTGGCACGAATGGAAACCCAGGGGGAGGTAAACATGGAAAAGGGCCCGGGGAGCCCAGAGGGGGTAAGACGTGCACAGCACAGTGTGGAGGGAGGGGCAGAGCGATGAGGTCGCAGGGCACAATGAATTCTGGAGGTGGCAAAAACAGTAGTAGGCCACAGAGGCACAAGAAAAGGAGTGGAGGTCACGAAGCAGAGAGAGGCCCCCAGAGGTGGATAATGGCACAGTTGTGGAGGGTAGGCAGCACAGCATGGGTCGACGTGGCACAATGCACAGTGTGGAGGGCACGGCGCAGCGATGAGGTCAGACGTGGCCCCAATGACATTTGGAGGTGGCAAAAACAGGAGGGGGCCACAGAGGGGCACAATGACCTTTGGGGGTACGGCAGCAGCCCCCAGCGCGCATGAGGTCAGAGAGTGGCACAATGAAGGGTGGGGGGGGGGGGGTAACAGCGCGCAGCATGAGGTCAGAGAGTGGCACAATGACACAGTGTGGGGGACGCAGAGCATTGGTGGGCAGTACCACAATGACATTTGGAGGTGGCAAAAAAACGGGGAGTGGGCCCAGAGGGGCACAATGACACAGTGGGAGGTCACGGCAGCAGCAGCATGAGGTCAAAAGGGGGAAAATGACATTTGGAGGGGGAAAAAACAGTAATAGGCCCCCCGGGGGACAAGAAGAGTGGAGGTGAGGGGAGGCGCAGGGAGGTCAGAGAGTGGCACACTGACATTCTGGGGGTCAAAAATAGTAGGCCAGGTGGCACAATGACAGAGAGTGGGGTCCAGCAGCAGCAGCATGAGGTAGGAGTGGGCACAATGAAAACGTGTGGAGGTCCGGCAGCAGCATGAGGTCGGGTGGCACAATGAATTCTGGAGGGTGGAAAAACGGGGAGTAGGCCACAGAGGGGCCAATGAACAGTGTGGAGGCATGGCACCCCAGCAGCATGAGGTCGACAGTGGCAAATGACACAGTGTGGGGGGCAGGGCAGCAGCAGATGGGGTCGGGGCAGGGGCACATGAAAATTGGAGGGGGCAAAACGTAGAGGCCACAGAGGGGCCCAAAATGACAGGGGATGGTCACGCGCAAGCAGCATGAGGTCGGGGAAGTGGCACAATGCACAGTGTGGAGGGAGGGGCGCAGCTGAGGTAGACAGTGGCACAATGACAGTGGGAGGGCAGGCAGCAGCAGCATGAGGTAGACAGTGGCACAAGACATTTGGGGGGTGGCAAAACAAAGTAGACCACAGAGGGCACAATGCACGTGTGGAGGTAAGGGCAGCAGCACGAGCGCATGAGGTCAGACAGTGGCAAAATGACATTGGAGGTGGCAAAAACGGGAGTAGGCCACAGACTGGCCAAAAGCACAGGTGGGGATGTCAGAACCCCGCAACAGCCAGCGAGCTGGGTCATAGGTGGCCAATGACAGGGTGGAGGTGGGTGGAAATCCCAGCCGGGGAAAAGATGGTTGGTGGCAGAGGGAGAAAGAAAGGGGATGTGGGGGAATAGGGGGTGGCGGATCAGATAGGGCTGAGGCAGGTAGTTAAACCCCGGGACTTTTCTCACATTTTGGGGGTGGGGCGTCTGGCGTGTGTCTGACGCCTAGGCTTGGTTGGGGAAACCCTGGCCGATCCAGCCTGATTTTTGAAAAAAGGGTTAGTTTTTCCCACCTTTCCCGGGAAAAGGGGTTCCCCTTGGGGGGGACACTAAAAACCCCCCCGCTTGATGCCACAAATGGGGGGGAGGACAGCTTTCCACTGAAAATCAGCAAATTTGCGGCCCAATCCAGTTTGGGGGCCCAGTAGTCCAGGGATCTTCAACTGGGGGGGAAATTTGCTGCCCAAAGTAGGCCACATTTTTGGTTCAGGGTCTGCTCCAGGCCGCTGTGTGGGACTTCCCTCTCATTGGCGGGTAAAGAAAAATGCTATCAGGCTCCAGACTTGGGTTGCTGTGATGGAGTGGTATGCTCCTACCCCCCCCCTTCCCCAGCAGCCGCGGCAGTAGTAGTGAGTGTGAAAAAAACCCCCCGGTCAGACCTGTCAGAGGAGGAGGATGCCGCACTTTTTGGAAAGGGCCCCAATGATTTCGGAGGATTTCCAATAGTATTTGAGTTTGTCCCCCCTTCAGCAGCGGGGAAAAAAAGGCCCCCATTTTGGGGGGGTAGCGGGGTTTCCAATGGGTGGGAGCCAAAAGTCATCCTCTGGGATTTGCTAATATTCGGCTGTACAAGCCAGGCAATCAGCATGCTGCGGCCCATCGCACAAGTGATCGGGGGGCCCCCTCCCTCCATCCCACTGTATACTCCCCGGTGTTTTGGGGTCTCTGCTCGTCCCTCATCTCCATCTACCTCCTCCAGCGGTCCTGCTCCCCCCTTTTGTACCGGGGTGAAAATCCATATTTTACCAGACAAATGCTTTACCCCAAATTGTCCTCCTCCTTCCCCTCCATTTCAGCCCCCAAACCGGATCTGTAGGCGAGTTGTGTCGCCACTCTCCCCCCCCTGCCAGACAGATTTTTCAGCTTGTTCCGGGAAATGAAGCAGTGAATGATGTTATTATCCGTGTTTGGCGAATGAAAATAAAGTGGCCTCCTCGAATGGCTCAACAAAGGCGGGTGTCAGCATGAGTGCCCTGGCTGACATCAAATTACAAGGGGAGTACTCCTGTCGCCGGATCATAAAAAAATCGTTAATGGCTTTCCTGTTTTTTAAGTCGGCCCAACATGTGCAGGCGGAAATTCCCAAGGGTGGAAACATGATATCAGAGTGTGTTGGGGGGCCGTTTGCCGCTGCAACTCGGGGAGGGTGTTCCGGGTTTTTTTAGGAATGGATGGAGAGCATGCACAGTTTCCTGGCCTTTTTCAGATCTTTTGAAGACGGTGGAAGATTGGGAAACCCTTTTCAAAACCCCGATTGAACACATGCGCCATGCAGGGCAAGGACCATCCCTCCCGGGCAGCGGGGGGACACCATTTTTACTCCCATTGTCCGTCATCGGGTTCCGATTTGCATTTGGGCGGGAAAGCCATAATCGTTTTCTTGCTGCATGAGGGAGCGTTCCCCCCCTGTGTACTTCTTCTCCGAGGCAACCAGGTGTAGAACTGCGTGAATGCGGCCATACACATGTGGTATGAGGAGCAGTACTTGTGGGGTGAGATGGTGGTGGTGGTGGAGGGGAGGAGGGGGCGGACTTGGCAGGGCCCAGTTTGACAAGTGGAGGGGGGAAAGGGGTTCTGCCCAAGTTGTTGATGTGCCTGGGCAGGAAGCACTTTCACCAGGGCTGTAAAGGCTGTCCCGGCCCCTGTCCATATTTGCGCCCCCAGGTCCGCGCTGCCGTGCACCTTGGAAAAAAACGATAACCAAGGAGGGCCCACTTTCTGTTCTCATTTTTATGAAGTGTGGGAAAATCCCTTTTTGGGAAAAAGAAATTACGGCTTGGAACTTCCATTGGCTCGACACAAGAATTAGTTCTCTGAATGGTGCAGGTCCACATTTGGAAAGGGGAGGGACCCGGTACCAACAATTTGGGACAGGGCAATAGTGCTGCCCCCTTGGGAAAGGTTTGGGGACGCATACTTTGTCTCTTTGCAACCCTGCTAAAGATGTGGCGCCATAAGAGAAGGAGCGGGCATTGAAATGGGAGATGTGGCAAAGGAAAAACGCCCCCTTCTGCAGAGGGGGTGGACCCTTTGGGGACTGGCTGCAATGGTGTGTGCCACTGGGCACTGCTGTGCTCGGGGCAGGATGGGCCCCCCACTCTGGCCACGGTTCCCCAGGCCACCGGATGGGGACGCTGCATGGTTGTGCAGGGCCATGGGTTTCCCCCTTCACTTTTGCCCAGATTTAATATACCATTTGGCTCCTGGTGTCTTTGCAAAGAAAATGCAACACTCCGCACTGAGTGATACTACTGCCGTGCCTCTGGCCCCTGTGCCGCGTTTTTTGGACCTGCGAAGGGGTTTTTACCCCGGGCCGTTGGGACCTGACCTCCACTGCTGTACCTGCGACTCAGGCCACACAACCCCCTTGCGGGGTGCGCCCTGCTGAGCGCAAGCTGGGCGCCTCTTCTCCTGATGTGATGAAGCCCTTGCTTCACCCCGCTCCCAAGTGCGGCACTACATCATCATTATTTGTGTTTTATCGTCACTGCCTATCCATCACGGTTTGGTATGCAGAGGTGACCCCCTCCAAAATGACCTACATGCCACTCTCCACATCTTTTCTTTGCCCCTACTGCAAAAAGCGGGGCTATTGGCCCCATTTCTTCGCTGCCAAATAGTGCGACTCCCCCCTTAAAAATTTTTATCCGCTTATAGTGGGTTGGCCGACCAATAGTAGATTTGGGTGAGGGAATCGGATGGGGCGAGGGGGTTGAGGACAGGTGAGGGCCCGTGACCCGCTCCCCGGGCCATGCCCAAATAAGGGGGGTTTTGTCCCGACGATCCCCCCGACCTTGGTGGGGTTGTAATGTCATTGGGAGGAAGGGATGACCCCAAAACAAACGAACCCCTTTGGGTTTTCTATAAACCACAGCGCTGATGACGCGGAGTTTTGGCCACCCCAGTGGGGCCCTTGCGAGTCCCCCGCTGTGCTCGGGCCTGGGCCGCTCCAGGGTTTTTTTGTTTCCACTGTTACTCGCAGGTGAGAGCCTGCCCTCTCTGTTGAATACTGTTTGTTCTAAAATGTAAGACACTGTTTTATAAGTATTGTTATGAAAATACACACCTGTATTTGACTCCCAAAAGAACCCAAAGAAGTTGGGTAACCCTTGGATATAATTTTCGTCCACAAATGGGGGGGAAAAAAATTGACTTTATGTTTCCGTTTAAAAAAAATTGTGTATTTTATGAAAAAATTTAAAAACACAAAACAGGCTTAATTAACCTTCGGATTGAATTTTGTACAGAATTTTTCTGTGGCGGTGAAAAAAAAAATTTCTTTTTTTGAGTACAATGCAGAAAAAAATTGTTAACCTTGGATGAAAAATTGCGCAAAAAGAATTGGGGGACCAAAAACTACCCGCTTTGTGCGTGTTACAAAGGCGTGTTTTTTAGCTAAAACAAGAAAAATTTGTAATTAACCTTTGTTGTGAATTTGCTAAGGAAAATTTATTTTTGCCCCGGGGAAAAAACGGTTTCTTTTGTCAACCCCAACGCAGAAAAAAGTTAAAAAAACCCTGGATGTAATTTCGCAAAAAATTTAGCAGACAAAAAACTACCAGGGTTTGTATGTGTTTACAAATGGCGTGTATTTTAGTAACACGCAAAGAAAAACTTGTAAATTAACCTTTGGGGTGAATTTTGTTAAAAATTTCGCAAAAGAATTTGGGGCAGCAAAAAAAAGTTGTATTTTTATTTTAAAACTCGTTTCTTTAAATTAATACAAGGAAAAAGGGTTAGATCCCCTTGGTTTTTCAATGTGCTTGGCAGTTGCATTAAATGTATATGAGCTGCACTGGGACATGGATTCGATCCCAATACCCCCAAAAAAAACAGAAATAGAATTAAGGAAGCGTCTTGAGACAGTGGCACCCCCCAAAAAACGCTGTATAAAAATAGTTTTTCGTAAAGTTTCACAAGCAGCCGCGGCACACCTTTCCCCCATCAGTACAGTGAGAGGGTTGAGCTCCAGGTCCCGGGAGGGGCTTTTATGTGCGGTGCGTACAGAATCCCGCGGCTCTGATTAGTTCACTCTGCAATTCATGCGGCTATGCCTTTTCCTCCCAGAGTTCTTTGCCCATGTAATGCCTGTGTCGCGCCTTTTATCATCAAAAGCAACTTTGTTTTCCCCGAAGTACCCCCCAAAAATTGATTCGTTCCCAACCCAAGTTTTCCGAAATTCTAAAAAATTCACTTGTTGAATCAAAATTTGCCCTCTTGTGATATCCCTTTTAACCCCTTTTGGACCCCGCCAGTTTGGCCTTCCTGCAGCCCCATTTTTAAATCTGGCATGTGTACTTTATGTGAGAAAATATTTTTTACACTTTTACCTTCAGTGATTCAGAGATTTTTTCTCGTGCACATTTTGCTTTAAGTAGTAAGAAAATTTTATCCCTACAAGCTTGTTTTTTGTGAAAAATTTTTAAAAAATTTCTGAAAAATTTTTAAAAATTTTTTGATTTTTAAAGTTCCCAAAATTTCTGCGTGCAAGACAGATTATTATTCACCCCAAAATAATTTAAACTGCTAAATTAGGGTGGTTATTTTTTAAATGTCCTTTTTTTTGCATTAGAGGGCTTGAATTTAGTGTAATTTCTCACATTTTCAAGAAAAATTTTCAATTTCATTTTTTAGGGGCCTTCAGTTTGACGTGGCTTTGAGGGGCCTGTATGTTTGTACCCCCATAATGTGCTTCTAAGAAAAAAGACCCTTAAAAATTTAAACAGTGTTTAGGAAGTTTTTAATTTTTTGGTATTTCACAGAAATTAAAACAAAAATGGAGGTGAAATTTCAAAATTTCATTTTTTTGCGATTTTCAAAATTTATCCATTTCTCACTGGAAAACAGTAAATGTGATAGGTAAATGACTTAAAATCATTTCCCGCAGGTCTGCCCTTTTAAAAAATATCCCCTTTGTGGCCCTGTGAATTATTTGGCTAACCATAAGCCCCAGAAAAGGGGGGCACTTACTGGACTCTGGGGGCTCTTTCAATGCAATTTTATTTTGGCGCCATTTAGGGTTTTGGGGGCCATAAAGGGGCTTAAAAAAATTAATAAAAACCCCCTAAAAACCCCTATTGGAAACTACACCCCTTAAGGTATATTAAAGGGGGTAGTGAGTATATCGACCCCCCAGGTGTTCCAAAATTTTTTTTTGGGGATTAGGCTGTAAAAAATTTAAAAAAAAATTTTTTCCCCTAATCTGCATTTTAGCTTAAAAAAGTTTTTATTTACAAGGAATCCTGGAAAAAGAACCCTAAAACTTTTTTAAGCAATTTCTTCCCAAATTCGGAATACTTACATGTGGGTATAAACTGCTGTTGGGCGATGGGGGCGTAAAGGGAGGGAGCGTATTTGCTTTTGGGAAGCAGATTTTGGTGGGGCCATGTCGCTTTGCACAGCCACCAAAGAACCAGAACAGGTGAAATCTTCAGAAGTGCCCCCTTTTTGATTCAACACCCCTCTGGATCTCTTTTAGGGGGGTATTGTGTTTTGGGCAAACAGGTGTTCCCCTCGTTTTTTTTTGCTTTGGGCCAAAGAAAAATGGGGGGGAAAAAGCAGTTCCACCCTTGTTTTTTGGGTTAATTTTTTCAGCGTTGCCGTGCGTGTAATGATGTGATAACTTTCTCGGGGGTCGGTACAAATTTAAGGGATAAAATTTTTTTTTAGTTTTTTTATGTTTTACTTTTAAAACAATAGAAAGGCTATAAAAAATTGCGTTTTTAGTTGTCCTATTTGACGTATAAATTTTTTTTTTTTGCTTGTGCAGAGCTGTTTTAGGGCCCGTTTTTTGCGGGGTGAATTTATCTTTTATTTGGGACCCTTATGGGGTGCATCCCAAACTTTGTTCACTTTTTATTAGATTTTTGTGAGGGTTTTGAACAAAATACAGCAATCCTGTAGTGTTTTTTTTTTTTATTTTTTTTGGGTCACTTGCATTAGATATGACATGTAGCTTTACTTAGCAATACCCCATTTGTATATTTTTTTTATTTTTTACGCTTTTATACAATAAAAAAATTTTATTCAAAAAAGGAGAACACATTTTTTGCATCGCCTAGTTGGAGCCCTAACTTTTTTATTTTTTGTGTTGGAGCTGTGCCAGGTTGTTTTTTGGGGAGGATGAGTTGGTTTTTATTTGGGATTTTTTTTGGGGGGGACAAGACTTTTTTACAGTTTTTAAAACCCTTTTTTTTGGGAAGGCAGAGTGAAGAAAAAAACGCAAAACCTAGTGTGTTTTTTTTTTTTAACAGCGTTCCTGTGCGTGTCCGTAAAAAGATAGCTTTACTCTGTGGGCGATCTTTACGGCGATACCCCACTTATATAGTTTTTTTATTTGAAGCACTTTTAAAAGAAAAAAAAATGTTTTAGTGTGTAAAAAAAATTTAGCATGCTATCTTTGAGAGCCTACTTTTTTATTTTTCCGTTTTACAGGTGGTAAGGGTTTTTTTTTTTTCGGGATGAACTGAGTTTTAATTGGTAAAATTTGGGGTTTAAGGGTTTTTGATCACTTTTATTCTTTTTTTGTGCGCGGGGAAGTTCAAGTGCCCCTCAATGTTACTACCCCATAATTAAAATGAAAAATATTTTTTTTAAAACATCCAAATATGGTAAAAAAGTACAAAATTCACGTACCCCTGCTGGAGAGCAAAAAGTAGGGCCTGCGTTACAGGGGTGAGGTTTTGAAGCAAAAACTTTTAATCGTAGCTGACCCTGGGGAAAATGACGTATGCCATTAAATAACAGAGGCTCCCCGGGCACATGTGAGGAATGAACCATGGACCAAAACACATAAAATATACAAAACACTCACATAAAAAATACAAGTAAACATACGAAATACATCAAAAAAGTGGGAAGAAAAAATCATAGAAATACATAATATCCTGTTAATTTTTTAACCTTTTTTGGGACTCTAGTATCCAATTCAAATCCAGCGGACTCTCGGCTCAAAAATTTTTACGATGGCAATTTCATTTTTTCCCCCAAGGTGCATAAGGGGGGTTTCCCCCCTTTTTGCCCTTAGGTCAGGCATAGGGTCTCTCAACGAAAGTTAACCCGTGGTTAGTATCAATTACAGCCTGGGTGACAGTATTCAGGATATATTCAAGCACTAAAAATTTGATTCGAAAAATTGAGGTTTTGAATGGGGGATTCTTAGCATGGGTTTCATGCGATGTTGTGGGTCTATACCCTAGTATTCCCGCACGATCTACCCCTTAAATTTTTGAAGGTTTCTTTCTTGCATAGAAATTTTTTTTCTTTCCATAAAATCCCATATTTAGTCGAGGTTATAGGTATTTATTAAATAAATTTTTTTTTTTTTGATGGGATTTTTTATTTGAGAGAAGGGGAGGCAAGGGTCCCCTTTTTTCCCCCTTCTCTGCGAATATTTTCATGGCCAATGGGAGGAGGATTTCCTCTTTAGTGTGATAATCCTTTTTTCCCCCGATAGGTGTTAGGGCCTTTATATGAGACCTGCTCTGGTCTGGGGGGGGACCCTGCACTTATTCCCCCATTTTTTGAATACTAAAATGAATTCTGTAACCTAATTTTACTTTTTTTTCTGGCAAGTGGGATTATTTTTTGGATGTCACTTTGAAAAAGGATCAGTGGGAAGGTGTGTCGTTTCTCCTCAGAAAAGCACTGGGAGGGGAACACCACTCTAAAGGCCACTTCATGCACCCTGGTAGTAGCAAGAAATATCCCCCATGGGGAATTTATTAGCTCCCTAGAAAAAATTTCAGGAAAAACGCTATTTTATTCATGTTTAGAGGAAGCCGGCACGGTTTCGCGAAAAGAGGTTATAGAGCAGGGACTTAGCGGCAGCCCCTGCCAGAATTTATCCCGCCCATGAAATTGCCTTTTCAAGAATAGGGGGGCCATAGATACTTAGAACGTACCAAAAGCCATCACTTTTAGTACCCCGTATAGTATGCAGTTCAAACAAATTGTTTTTTCATTAAAAAAACCCGCCGTTTTACGGGCAACGGGGATATACAGGGGGTTTGGTACAGGGTTTAAATTTTCATCAGACGGGCCCCCCGTAGGCTCTCTTCTTTCTCCGAGTTTTTTTTGTCCTGTCTCAAAATCGCAGTGTTATGGTAAATAACACAGGTTTTTACAAGTGCGGACTAGGAAAAAGACCGCATGTGTTTTTTTTACCCAAATTTTAAACAAAATTTTCTTCTTTTTTTTAAAAGAGTTTTCAAATCAATAGATTTAAAAATTTGTAATGTAAGTTTGTGGTCTCTTATTAGTTGACTCAATGCATGTACAATATGTGGGGCTGCACTTTTGTTCTTGAAAGTCCGATCAGGAGACATTTTCCATTCAAAAAAAATCAAAAATAAATAGTATCTCCATGGTCCCCAAAACATTTTTTAAAAAGGCATGGGGGGGGTGTTAGTATTTTTTCATTTTTGGGTTTTTGAAAAAGTGACAACTTCCCCGGGGCGGTGTCTGCATCGAAATTTTTCTGAGCCGAGTGTCCCCGGTTTTTTGACTTGATCTAGGCCCCAAAGGGTTAAAAATTAACAGGATATTATGAATTTCTATTGATTTTTTCTTCCCATTTTTGATGTTTTTCTGTTGTTTTATTTGTATGTTTTTTATGTAGTGTTTTGTTATTTATTGCTTTGGTCCGTTGGGTTTTCATTCCTAATGTGCCCGGAGCTCTCTGTTATTTAATGGCATATCATCTGTCAGTCAGCTCTTTTAAAAAAATTTTGGGTTTCGAAACGGTCTTTCCCCTGTAGAGGGTCTTACTTTTTGCTCTTCCTGCAGGGGATGTTTTTTTTGTATTTTTTACCTATTTGGTGTTTAATAAAAATTTTTCATTTTTTTATGGGTAGTAGACTTTTAACCCACTTGGCTTCTCTTTTGCACCTGAACCCCCCAGGCAGTGGGGGGTTTTGGCTCTGTCTCTCCCAAAAACATTTTTTTGCAGGTGAGTTTCCCCTGATTTTTTCCTTTGAAATTTATGTGTTGGGGGAAAGAAAAAAAATCTTAATTCTGTGATTGTTTTTTTCTATGCCTTCCGTGCTGTCTGTCAGCTGCGGGATGTCAGAGTTCGCACGATCCTCAGGATGTATGCATACGTCCAGGGGCGTGAACCCCCAACACCTGGGGTTGCATACGTCTAAGGTCGTGAAGGGGTTAAGGTCTTTCACCATGTGGAGGAGAGCGTCCCTGTTCCAAAAAGTAATAGCTTAATTAGAATAGGTTGTTGTGGAGCCTCTCGAAGAAAAGGGTAAGTCAGGACTAATAGTACCTCTTTACCAATAGTATCCGTCAGCCTAGATTCAAAAAAGGCTAAAGGATTATGGCCTTTAGTCTTCCCTGGGACCACAACTTTATGTATATTATAGTTGTGGAGTTCTGTGAAAGAGGACATTTACAATGGTTTGCAAAAGTATTAATACCCCTTGAACTGTTCTTCATTATTAAACATTACAACTACAAACTTAAAGAGAACCTGTCACATAGATAATGCCCCCCTTGCTGATGGCAGGACAGGCTAGTGTCAGGCATCTGTTTTCAGCGCTGTGTCCCTTTTCGTAAGATTCTGTAGTTTTTGTTATTTTAATGCTAAAAACTGCAGTTTTCAGCCAAAGAGTCATTCGAAAATCATTCAAGTCAGTTTTTTTTCAAACCCGCCCATTGAGGCTACCCCCGACCTCAACTGAAAAAACTTTACTTTAAATAGGTAAAAAACCATGTGAATAACTGTCAGTGGGGGGCTAACCTTTGGTGAGCGGGGCTAACCCTGCTCATGAATAAGATTGAGGGGTAAATCTCTAAAACTGTGATCTTAAGAAAAAGGGGCCCCAGTGCTGGGAACAGAAGATCTGACACTAGTTTTGTGTGCCCCGCAAAGGGGGCATAACCTATGTGACAGGTTCCCTTTAAATGTATTTTATTGATAGTTTATGTGATAGAGCAACATAAAGTAGCAAGTATTTGTAAAGTGTAAAGAAAATGATACTTGCTTTTCAAATTTTTGAAAATTAAATAAGTGAAAAGTAGGGGTTGTTTGTTTTCACCCCTTGTATTTGTATCCCTAAATAAAACCAGTGGATCAATTGCTTTGGAAGTCACATAAAAAAAAAATAAGAGTCATGTGTATGAAAGCCCTTTCATATAACTATAGCTTTTTGTGAAGCCTCAGAGGTTTTTTTAGAAAAAAATTTTGAACAAAACAGCATCATGAAAACCAAGGAACACAACATAGAGCTTAGTGATAAAGTTGTTGTATTGCAGGGTAGGTTTTAATAAAAACAGTCCAAGCTCTGAACATCTCACGGAGCATTTTTCAATCCATCAGCCCCAAATGGAAGGATTATGGCATAACTACTTATCGACCAAGACATTGCTGTCCATCTAAACTGCCAATAGGCCCAGGGTCACTCTGAAGGAGCTGCAGAAATTCACAGCTCAGGTGGGAGACTCTGTCCACAGGACAAATATTAGTCATGTACTCCACAAATCCGGCCTTGAAACAGTGGCAAGAAGAAAGCCATTTTTGAAGCAAGCTATAAGAAGTCACATTTGCAGTTTGTTAAAAGCTATGGAGGGGGACACACCAAGCATGTGGAAGAAGGTGCTCTTGTCAGATAAGACCAATAGCCTAAATGCTAAACGCTATGTGTGGAGGAAAGCCAACACTACACATCATCCTGAACACACTATTCCCAGTATGAAGCATGGTGGTGGCAGCATCATGCTGTAGGGATGCTTTGCATCAGCAGGGACTCGGAAGCTGGTCAGATTTGATGCGAAGATGGATATAGCTAAATACAGGGCAATCTTGGAGGAAAACCTGTCAGATACTTGAGGCAGGGATATAGGTTCACCTTCCAGCAGAAAAATGATCCTAAACATACAGCCAAAGCTACATTGGAAGGGTTTAAATCAAAGTATTCATGTGTTAAAATAGCCCAGTCACAGTCCAGACCTAAATCCCATTGAGAATCTGTGGCAGGACTTCAAAATTGCCATTCACAAACATTCACCAACCATTCTGACTGAGCTAGAGCTATTCTGCAAAGAAGAATGGGCATAAATTCCAGCCTCTGGTTGTGCAAAGCTCGTAGAGACATACCCCAACAGACTTGCAGCTAAAACTGGTCCAGGAATAAGTTACAGTTCAAGGGGCTTGATACTTTTCAACACACTGTACGTTCTGCTTTTAGATTATTTGAGAAGGCAGGCAAGCAGTCTTCCACAAATGTATTCTCTCATCAGTCGCTTTAAGCCTGATCTTGTGCATATTCTGTTGGACATGAGACATGTCTTTTCAAATCCGCCACATGTATATTCAATGTAACAAGAGTAGAATTACATGAAGATTTTGAAGCAAAAACATCCTCTATGGTGGGTTCACAGCTGGAACTATTGCCCTGTAGAATAAGTTCCATGACCTCAATTTTCATGACTGGGGGAAGATAGCACCCACAGACCTGTTTCAGCAGCACTGAATGCTGTCTCAGCATTCTCTCTCCATTAAGGCAGGACTGGGGACTCTCCGCGTCCCCAGTATTTCCCTGACAGGTGGCTATTGCTTTTGAGCAGAGCTGGAAAAGTGTTCAAACCTTGCTGTTGCATCTGCCGGCTTGTTTTTGCCTCGGGTACAAAATGGTGGCACCACATTGGGTAGGCTGCATTCCTGGAGCACTACATTGGTAAGCTCCCTTATGTAGTTGTTGTCCTGTCTGTATGAAAAGTGTGGTGAAACATACTGTGATTATATAAGGCGGTGTCTGTGACTAACCAAATTGGTAATAGGATAACATGCAGAAGCTCTATTCCATGCATCCCCTCACATTCCACTTAGGCCGTCTGGGCCCAAGTTGGGGGCAGTCCCATTATCTATGTTCTGTCACATTGTGTATAAAATATGACCCAAAGAAGTCTCTGTCTTCTAAATAGAAAGTTATTTCCAAGTGCCAGACGCTCTATTATATATAAGAACTTGCTTTATCTGGATTAGTTATCTGCTTCATTTTTTAAATCTTTATTTTACATTATGTTGGGTAACATTTTGGGGCTTTGGAACCAATTACCAGTTTTCCATAGAGTTATAGTTTCAACATACAATTTTTATCCCAAGATCAATAAATATTTTAAGGGCCACTGTATAATCACTCGTAATAATACTTATCCAATGTGATATTGAAGATATATTAATTATAAACCCATAACCGTAAAATCTGATTTTTCAATACTACCTAAATATTGCCTAGGGCCTAGCATGGGTTGAAGAAGTGGTAAAGAAGATTTTGGGACATCACTTGGACCTGAAAATAAACAAGCGGCGAGGGTTGAAATGATGTTTGTTGATGTTTGATGATTTCTTTTTCTGCCAAATTCTTCATCAATATCATGAATTAATTTCAGTTATGTTTTTTTCTATATGCAAAAAATTATATGAGTAAAGTAATTTGACCTTATAGGAGCCATAGTCCTTGACATTAGTGTTCTAAATTTGAAGTGCCGCTTGACCTCTGCTTAGCAAAACTGGTCCATGTTACAAATAAAAAAAAGATCTTTGCAGAGAAAGTAGGAATACAATTTACTCACACAGGCCGACAGATTTAGGTGAACCTTTCAAAACCTTCATGCTGCCCTATTTAAAGGCATAATCCAATCAAAACAAAGAAAAGCTAAATTAACCCCATCAGGACTGACCTATTTTTGGCCTTAAGGACAAAGCATTCATTTTTCATCACTTAATTCTAAGAGTTATCACATAGCCATTTGAAAGCTTGTTTTTTACTAGATGAGATATTTTAAGTGGTATAATTTTTGAGTACCCATTAATCATTAACTTTGCTAGGTATAAATAACATTTTCGCTTTATTTTACAGCTAGTTACATGTAATCTAATGACAGATAATATTTTTTACATAACTGCTTTTGCATAATAAAACCGTTTTTCAAAGAAAAAAATTCATTTCTACATTCAGAGAGCCATGGCATTTATATTTTCATTCGACATAAGGGTTTGTGGTTTGCAGGCCAATCTGCATTTTGGCACAATTTGTGGGTACACAAAAGCTTTTACTACTTTTTTCAGAGGAGTTTATACAAAAAAATGGTCCATTAATTTTTTTCTATTTTATTTAACAGTGCTTCTTGTCCAATATAAGTAACTTTTTAATTTTATTATACATGATAATATGAACGTGTAATGCCAAATATGAAAAGTTTTTATTTCACTTGTCTTATATTTGAATTTTAATCTGAAAAATTGTTGTTATTGTTTTATCCCTTTAAACTGTTCAGTTACTTCAAAATGGGGCGTGTATAATTTGTTTGAGCTTCATTCCATGTGACTCAGCAGACTTGACATAACCATGTCTTTCCCTACAGTGCACTCACTCCCAAGTCTCTAGTCAAACAATGATCTGTTTCTGTAAAGTCAAGTTACCTAAGGGTGCTTTCACATGGAGCGTTTTTTTGATGCGTTTTTTGATGCAATTTTGTGCCGAAGTATACAGCATTAATAGCTGTGCCTTTCTTTACCAAAAGTGCATCAAAAAGCACCCAAAAAAACGCTCCGTACCCTAAAATAAAAGAGCTGTAAGTAGCTACAATGTAGCTGAGTGGTTAGCACTTCTGCCTTTAAGCTTATGGGTCCTAGGTTCAAATATTTGCAGAAACCAAATGTGGATTTTTTTTTCTCTTTCTTAATACACATACCTATTTGAGGTTTCTTTTTTGGAGGAAGGAAGATGAAAAAATGCTTATATGACTAATTACTAATGGGTACAGAGGACTGAGAAGCTCTTGTCACTGGTCAGATACCTTAGAGACAAGCTGTACAACATGGATCACTAAGGCTGCAGCTAAAACAAAAATGGTACAGAATTTTTAACAATAATGAACGGTGAAAATGTTTATTATTCAATTTGCAAGCTTCCTTTCGTTTCAACAGTCATAACTTTTTTGTTTTTTCAACGACGCAGTTGTATGAGGCCTTGTTTTATTTAGGACAAGCTGTACTTCTGGGGGAATAGTTCACTTCAATTATTGCAGTCTTTTTTCTTTTACTTCACTTTTTTTTTTTTTTTTTTACAACATTCACATTTCACACTTAATAATGTGTTAGATTAACTCTACAGGTTATTACGCTCATGTGGATACCTAATGTGTGTAGGTTTTTTTTGTATGCATAATGTATGCACAATTATTTATCAAAAATATTTTTCTACACTTTTTTTTTCCTTTTTTTATATCCCATGAAGGGAGAACTGTTTTACATTTTTTTTTTTACACTTAGTAATGTATTAGCATGTTCCTATATACTAGTACATTATAATTTGTGTCAATGTGACACAGGCAGCGATCAGGGCAGCACACAGTCTGCCCTGATCACTGGATTCTTACACAGACAGCCCTAGGGCAACTTTAGGTTCCCCAGGGCTGACTGTGCAGCTGTTCTCCAGGCTCTGTCAAGGCCACCAGGAGTCACAATCACCCGAAAGAGCAGGGAAAAGCCCTTTGATTATGCTGCAGTCACGAACCACAGAAATCAAAGGGCTAAGCGACGGGGAGTGGACCCTGATGTCTGCAGTGACGTCAAAAGATATTGCTGCAGACGAACGACCTGCACCGCCTGACGTCAAAAGTCGGCAGGCAGTCATTAAGGGGTTAAAGGGAATCTTTCACATAGATAATGCCCCCCTTGCTGAGGACAGCACAAGCTAGTGACAGACATGCGGTTTCCAGCAGTGTCTATTATGCTGCAGTTTTAGAGTATTTAATGCTCAAATCTCACAGTTTTCAGCCAGAAAAGAGTCCATCTTTTCATGAGCAGGTGTTATCCCCGCACACCTGACAGTTATTCACATGTTTCTACCTATTCAAAGTAATAGGTTCATCAGTGGTGAGGTGGCTGGGGCTAGCCTCAAGTGGGCGGGTCATTAAATTAAATGGACTCTTTTCATGAATAAGCTGGACTCTTTCCTTACTGACAACTGCAGATTTGAGCATTAAATACTGTAACACTACTGCACCTTACTGAATAAGGGACACAGCGCTGGAAACAGCATGTCTGTCACTAACTTGTGCTGTCCTCAGCAAGGGAGGTATAACCTATGTGACACGTTCTCTATAAACTTTTTTTTTTATGAATTCCACTATGGTGTGGTGGTCTATGGATAAAACATGGATTGGATACGTCTTAGTCATGTAAAGTACACTGGAGATTTATAAGGACCTATTGGAGACCTATTAGGGTTGTGGGGTTTTCTGGAAGCTGAGGTATTTAAGGATGCTTATTATTGGTATGGAGTACACTGGAAATACATAAGGCTGAAGTATTCAAGGATGCTTATTAGTGATGTCGGGTGTACTGGAGGCATATAGGATGTTGTGGGACGGTTATGAATTGTATGCGGGTGCACTGCAGATATATGGGGACATACTGGATGCTTGTAAGTGGTGTGGGGTGCACTAGAAGCACATGGTTAGTTGTAGGATGCTTGTTAGTTGTATGGAGGTGCACTAGAGATGGGTACCTACTGGATGCTTGTCAGTGGTGTGGGATACACTTGATGCACATAGAGTGTAGTGAGAAGCCTATTAGTGGTGTAGTGATGCTTTGAAATGTATAATCAGAGCACAATCACTGTGTGGGGCCTCTAGGTGCATGATTACTGTATGAAGCACAAACAGTGGTGATTTTACTGTTTTGGGCCACTGTTACCATTTTCACCACTATTACTATCTATTTGCCAGTGTTGCTCTCAGGGCATTATTAAGCTGTGGTTGGAAGTAGTCATAATGGCAGCTTGGGCCCCACAGACAAAAAAGTGAGAGTTAAAGGGGTGTTCCTATCTAAAACTATGAAAGCATATCGATAGGATATGACATCAAGGTGTGCTAGGAGCAGGTTCCACTTCTTAGTCTCACATCTATCTTGGTTATGGGCCCCCCAAGGTCTCCGTTCAGAGCAGAGAGTAGGTTGTGCTTGCCCATTACTCTCTGTTCTGTTCTTTGGGAGTTTTAACACAACACTTGACTGTACTTGTAACTCACATAAAACAAAATTAGAGTAGTGTACAAGTGTTACTGACTCTGTTTTGAACAAAGATTTTAAGTGGCCTGTTCCTGATATAGGTGCGAGTCCCAGAGGTGGGACCTGTACTTATCATACTTTGATGTTATACCCAATAGATATGTCAGCAAAATGTGAGATGGGAACACCCTTTTAACAATTCCAGAGAAGAAAAGATGGATTCAATGACAATAACAAGCAGAAACTTTAACTGTGAGTTCAAACCTTTCCTGTTGAGGATTACAGTGGTTACAGAGGTTTATAACATACAATGTGTAACAGTTGCGAGTATGCAGGTGGCGGATCCTCTGGGTCACCACGAGAGATAGTATAAATCATGTCAGGGAGCAGAGTCTAAGGAGCATGGAGAGTTGAGTATACGCCGGCAGGGGGATCAGTGGCAGGAACACTGACACAAGCACGTCCACGATCTTGAATGGGGACTGCGGCATGTATCAAGATAGAAGCCCTCCCTTTTAACCCCCCTCTTCTACCAGGCCCAACAAACTCTTTGAATGGTAACGAGAGCACAAACACCTTCTTCTGACCTGCTAAAGTCATAAAGGGTCCACAGTAGAGACAACAGAGGTGGTCAGCAGGGGGAGAGGTGGGCGGGGTCGCACCACGCAGCGATGCTTGGGGCCTTGCTGACCTCAGTGGATGATTTCACCTGTTTTTCAAGCGGCAGCCATGGAAAACCCAAGAGAGCTAGCAAAGGAGCAAGGGAGAACATAGAATGAGATCTTGTCCTTGTGGGGACTCAACAACCTGTAGTGTCAGCAGTTTGGTGCGGTGCAGAACAGATTCTTTCAGAATCTCCTCGTTGATGGAGGAGAAACAAAGAGGGTTTTTTAGATGGAATACAGGCAGATGGTACTTGGAAACCACGGACAGTAAATCAAATTTTCAGCGGAACCAAAATTCAGATAGCAGGGACTTCAAAACTGAGGCCTGATACGGAAATGAGGGTGACCGATGTGGTAAGGCAATGAACAGGTGCGTCTTCACCCAGGGCACCTCACCCACCTAAGCACAGGGGCTGCCGGGGTGAACTGGGCAGTTTTTCAGGAAATGCTTGGTATTGACACAGTATAGGCACAAGTTCAGACTGCGTCTGCGTTCTTCCTCTGATAGATGAAGACTGTCCACCAGCGTAGGTTCATCTTGATGAGGCATGGTCATCAGGTGAGGGAGACTTGGAAAGACAGATGAAAGGCAAGGAAGACTGCGGGGCCGAGTGGACATAGACTGCTGGTGAAGTTATAGTTCTCTTTTAGAAAAACGGATGTCAATCCTGGTGAGGTTGTCCAGGGTAGATCACAAGCCATCTCGTCCTTGATTCGCCCAGTGAGACCTTCCCAGAAGGCCGCCACTATGGCCTCATTGTTCCAGGCAAGCTCAGAGGCCAATGTGCGGAACTGAATGGCTGATTGACCCACAGTGGAATGGCCTTGTCTGAAGTGGAGCAGAGAAGCAGCAGAGATATGCGCCCGGAATCTTCAAAAACATTACGGAAGGACTTCAAAAATTCCGGTAAATATACTGTCATCGGATCCTCTGGCTTCACCTGAGAGTAGACTGACAATGAAGGCCACCTCGGCTTGATCTGTCAGGAACTGGTGTGCCAGGACTTCAAAATCAATGGTGCACTGATTGATAAACCCATGGCATGTCTTAGGGTCACTGTGGAAACGAGATGCCAGTGGCAGATGCAGACTAGGACTGGTGATAATTAGTGATGGGCGAATTTCTCAAAAATTCGATTCGGTGACTTCGCCGAATTTTCCGACAAAATTTGTTTCGGTCCGAATTGCTTCGGGACGAATCGCGTTAAAAAACAGCTATTTCCAGGCTGCACAGAGCCTGCAGGGTGCTGTAGAATGTTGTGCCATGCTTAAATATGCAGAGGGAGCTTGGTTTGGGCTTCATACAATGTTGTGTTTTAGTATGACACACAGATGACTGCCGCCGCTCTTAGAATCGCTTCACTTTAAAATTCCCTGGGCAAAACTGACCAAAAACTGAAGCGGGAATGTAGCCTGATAAAGTCATGCCAGTGTGGAGGGCACGGCAGGAGCCACAGCAGCAGCATGAGGTCAGACAGTGGCACAATGACATTCTGGAGGTGGCAAAAACATGAGTAGGCCACAGAGTGGCACAATGACAGAGAGTGAGAGAGTGACAGCATCAGCACAGCAGCATGAGTGGCAAACAGATAGCAGTGGCACAATGATCACAGGAGTGTGGTGAGGGCAAGGGAAACCCGCCACAGCCAGCAGCATATGAGGTCAACAGTGGCCACATCATAATGACAGAGTGTGGAGGGCATGGCAGCAGCCACAGCAGCAGCATCAGGTCAGGCAGTGGCACAATGACATTCTGGAGGTGGCAAAAACAGGAGTAGGCCACAGAGTGGCACAATGACAGAGAGTGGTGGTGACGGCAGGAGTACCAGCATGAGGTCAGAGAGTGGCACAATGACAGGGTGTGGAGTTGACGGCGGCGACCACAGCAGCATGAGGTTAGAGAGTGGCACAATGAATCAGTGGTGCATGTGCTGAGTGAGGAGGTGGCAAAAACAGAGAGGCACAGAGTGGCACATGACAGAGTGTAGAGGGCACGGCAGCAGCCATAGCAGCAGCATGAGGTCAGATAGTGGCACAATGACATTCTGGAGGTGGCAAAACAGTAGTAGACCCCAGAGTGGCAAAATGACAGATAGTGGAGGTCACGGCAGCAGCAGCATGAGGTCAGAGAGTGGCACAATGACACAGTGTGGAGGTCACGGCAGCAGCCACAGCAGCAGCATGAGGTCAGACAGTGGCACGACATTCTGGAGGTAGCAAAACAGTAGTAGGCCACAGAGTGGCACAATGACAGAGAGTGGAGGTAACGGCAGCAGCAGCATGAGGTCAGAGAGTGGCACAATTAAATTGTGGAGGTGGGAAAAACAGGAGTAGGCCACAGAGTGGCACAATGACAGAGAGTGGAGGTCACATCAGCAGCAGCGTGAGGTCAGAGAGTGGCACAATGAAATTCTGGAGGTGGCAAAAACAGGAGTAGGCACAATGACAGAGAGTGGAGGTGACGGCAGCAACAGCATGAGGTCAGAGAGTGGCACAATGACACAGTGTTGATGTCACGGCACCAGCAACAGCAGCATGAGGTCATAGAGTGGCACAATGACAGAGTGTGGAGGTGGGTGGCAATACTAGTCCCTGGTAAAGATGGTGGTAGGCAGATGGAGAAACTGTCAGCAGATGTGTGGCATCAGGCGGGTTGCGGCATCAGAATAGTGGCTGAGGCAGGTAGTTTGAACCCAGACTCATTTCTCACAGTTTGGGTGAGGCGTCATGGCTGATGTAGTCTGACGCCTAAGGCATTGGTGTGTGGAAATCCTGGCCGATCCACATCTGATTCATCTTGACAAAGGTCAGTCGTTACACATTTCCCATGGACAAGCGGGTTCTCCTTGGGGTAACGATGGCCCCCGCCGCACTGAACACCCGCTCTGATGCCACACTACTGGCCGGGCAGGACAGCTTCTCCAGTGCAAACTCGGCCCGACCTGGGGGTCCCCGCAGCTAAGTCCGTGCCGCTTTGCGGTGGGCTCCGGTGAAGACCAGGGGCCCCTTAGACTCCACTCCCTGGCGTGGTCTCCACATACCACCTCACCTGCGGTGATCACAGAGGATCCACACCCGGATGTCAGCGGCACCTCGCTTCAACGTATGCTGTTGTCGCCGCATCTGCTACAGAATAGACTGACCATGGATCCTGGCGTGATGACTTTGCCTACATTTTTCTGCTGTTACCTGCTGTCCTATCTGTCTGATGTCGGTCCTGCTGGCTCATGGTTCGCCCAGAGCATCTGTCTGTCCCGCTGGCTCACGGTTCGCCCAGAGCGTCTGTCTGTCCCGCTGGCTCATGGTGCGCCCAGAGCGTCAGCACCAGTGCCCGCTGGCTCATGGTTCGCCCAGAGCGTCTGCACTCGTTCCCGCTGGCTCCTGGTTCGCACAGAGCGTCTGCACCCGTGCCCGCTGGCTCATGGTTCACCCAGAGCGTCTGCACCCGTGCCCGCTGGCTCATGGTTCGCCCAGAGCGTCTGCACCCGTGCCCGCTGGCTCATGGTTCGCCCAGAGCGTCTGCACCCGTGCCCGCTGGCTCATGGTTCGCCCAGAGCGTCTGCACCCGTGCCCGCTGGCTCATGGTTCGCCCAGAGCGTCCGTTGCCTAGCTCATGGTCCAGCCCAGAGCGTCCGTTGCCTAGCTCATGGTCCAGCCCAGAGCGTCCGTTGCCTAGCTCATGGTCCAGCCCAGAGCGTCCGTTGCCTAGCTCATGGTCCAGCCCAGAGCGTCCGTTGCCTAGCTCATGGTCCAGCCCAGAGCGTCCGTTGCCTAGCTCATGGTTCAGCCCAGGGCATCCGTTGCATAGCTCATGGTCCAGCCCAGGGCGTCCGTTGCCTAGCTCATGGTCCAGCCCAGGGCGTCCGTTGCCTAGCTCATGGTCCAGGCCAGTGCGTCCGTTGCCCAGCTCATGGTCCAGCCCAGGGCGTCCGTTGCCCAGCTCATGGTCCAGCACAGAGTGTCTGTTGCCTTGCTCATGGTCCAGCCCAGTGCATCCGTTGCCTAGCTCATGGTCCAGCCCAGGGCATCCGTTGCCTAGCTCATGGCCCAGCCCAGAGCGTCTGTTGCCTAGCTCATGGTCCAGCCCAGAGCGTCCGTTGCCTAGCTCATGGTCCAGCCCAGAGCGTCTGTTGCCTAGCTCACGGTCCAGCCCAGAGCGTCCGTACCCGTTTTGTTGCTTCCCGCCCTGAGTCCCCTCCCTTTCTTGCCTGGTGCCCCGTTTGTTCCTCCCATGCACATCCTTTTCTAGGTTTTCCCTATACTGGCTATTTACAGCCTGTATTTGGTTTTGGGGTTGCCTCCGTAGAAGTTGCGGGCCCCTGACCTATGTGGAATGCCATTTTTGTGATTTGGAGGGGGAGTGTACTGTCACGGTTCAAGCCGTGGTCCCCTGCCATGGACCGCCAGCGTGTCGTGCCTTCCTTGTACTTGCCTGTCCTGTTGCTCCTGCTTCCTGGGGTCCTGTGTGTGCACTGCACCTCCTAGGGTGCGCGCGGCAGCTTCCTACCCTTTATAGTTCCTTGTCCTGCTCACCGCCCTCTTGACCTGTGACCCCTGGCTTAAGAGGAAGTTCCTCCCTTTGCTCTATATCAGTCCATTGCATTGCTGTTTGTTGCAGTGTCCTGCTGAGTCCATCTCTGAGCTCCTGCCAGTGTCTCTGGACTTAACCCCTGTGATGCTTGTCCAGTTCCTGTAGTCTTCAGAGCTCCTGACCATATGTCCGCTGTCTTCTGCTGTCCCGTTTCTGCTGTCTCCTGCCGTGATCCCCATCCTCTGCCTGCTGTATCCTGCCGTGGTCCCCATCCTGTATCTGCTGTATCCTGCCGTGATCCCCATCCTGTGTCTGCTGTATCCTGCCGTGATCCCCCACCTATGTCTGCTGTATCCTGCCGTGATCCCCATCCTGTCTGCTGTATCCTGCCGTGATCCCCATCCTGTGTCTGCTGTATCCAGCTGTGATCCCCATCCTGTGTCTGCTGTATCCTGCCGTGATCCCCATCCCATGTCTACTGTATCTTGCCGTGATCCCCATCCTGTGTCTGCTGTATCCTGCCGTGATCCCTATCCTATGTCTGCTGTATCCTGCCGTGATCCCCATCCTGTATCTGCTGTATCCTGCTGTAGTACCTGTCCTGTTCCTGTCGTATCCTGATGTTGCTGTGTGTACGTTTATTCTGGCTGTATTCTGTTGCACATGCTATCTATGTTCCTGTCTACCACCGCCTGTGTTCCTGTCCTGCACCTCGGCTGTCGCCGCAGGTAGCCACGTCGGGGGTAGCGACCTGGGGGTCCCCGCAGCTAAGTCCGTCCCGCTTTGCGGCGGGCTCCGGTGAAGACCAGGTACCCCTTAGACTCCGCTCCCTGGCGTGATCTCCACATACCACCTCGCCTGTGTTGATCACAGATGATCCACACCCGGATGTCAGCGGCGCCTCGCTTCAATGTATGCAGTTGTCGCCGCATCCGTTACACCAGGCTATAAGGATCTGTTCACGCTCTGGAAGACTTGGCTTCACAAGTATGATATATTTTAGTTCTTCTGGAGTGATCACTGTAGAGTATTATGTGGCCACATCTCTGAGGCATCCCCTTCTACCCTGCTATTGTATCCTTGCATAAATGTACTCTTTCTCATTGAGTCACCTGAGTTGATTTTGACACACAAACAATGGTGCAGATGTACAGTGACACATATGTTGACACCATCGTGATTTTAGGCTAGGAAACAGTCAAGCGCTCGCAGCTGAAGACTATTTCTAGACGTGATTATTTAATATCCAGTTTCAGCACAGCACATGACAGCAGCAGACATACAACCACTGAGAGCCTGCAGGATGTGTCCTTGCTGGAAAGCGCCTGTGTGCTTTATATGGTGCTGATCTGCTCTGACATGCACATACATGCTTCCTGCCTGTAGAAATAAACTGTAGGATGCTCAAAATGAAGGGTATTTAGAGAAAACTTAGAAGCGGCAAGTCACAAGAGCTTTGTAGATCTAAACTTTACTCATATCTACAGTATGGATTGCACATCAGTCTAATAAATCTAAAATATTAAGAACTGTGTATTGGATAAATAATAGTAATAATTATAATACTAGGATTTGTATCTACGGCTTCTTAAGAATAAGGGACAATCTATTATATAGTAAAAATATAACTTACACAAAAAGATATTGAGCTTCAGCAAAGTCTGCACCAGAAAGCAAACAATTCCATCAGGTTGAGGAAAGAGTCAGATTTCTACGTGTCAGCTATAAGAACCAGATAATGGGTGTGCGTGTATGAAGACAGGACTCCTCTACTATTGTCACACAAGACTCCAGATGTTGTGATGAGGAGCATATGTCTGGAACACATAAGAGAGGGAGACACCATGGAAAAGACAGGGAGAGAGATGAGAAGGATCAGGGATTATAGAGAGAAGGGGACAGAGAGAGGCTGTAAGAGACAGAGGAAGGAGAGAGAGAGGTGAAGAAGAGGAGGAGCAGAGGCGCAGAGAAGGACAAGAAGGAAGAGGGAGGAGAGCAATGGATAGAGAGAAATCGTAAGAAGAGGAAGAGTGGAGGAGGGGAGAAGGGACAGAGAGAAGAAGAGTGAGAATTGAGAAGTGGTTTAAAGATTTGTGTAGAGGAGATGGATAAGGGGAAAAGTATCAGAGAAAAAAATAGAATGGAGAGGGGTAAAGAACAAGAGACATAGGAAAAGAAGGGCAGAGAAGGAGGAGAGGAAATCAGAGGAAAGAAAGAAAGGGTATGAAAAGGAGAGAGGAGGAGGTGATGAGGGACACAGAGAGAAGAAAAAGAAAGAAGAAGAGGCTGAGAGAGATGGAGAAGAGAGAGGGAAGGAGAAGAGGTGCAGAGAGAAAGCAGAGAGGTGAGTGGAGAGAGAGGACAGAGGAAGGAAGAGGAGAGAGAGAAAAGACAAAGAAGAGAAAGAAAGAAGAGGCGAAAGAAGTGAAAGAGACAGAGAGGTGGAGAAATCCAGAGAGATGGAGAAGAGGAGAGAAAAGGAGGAGGGATTGGAGAAGGAGAGAGAGGGAGGAGCAAAGCATACAGAGAAATGGGAAAGGGAGAAATAAGGATAAAAGAATTGTGAATTAAAAGGGATGACAGAAGAGAAAGAGAGAAACAGAAAAATAAAGAAAGAAAAAGGAAAGAGAGGTGAATAATCAAGAATGACAGGGAGAGAAAGAGGTTAGAGAGGAGGAGGAGGAGAGAGATGTGAGTTATAAAGGTTAATAGATTATAGCAAACATAGGTAAATTATAAGGGATGATAGCTAAATTATTAGGAATGATAGAGAGTGGTGAACTAACTTAGGGATGATAGGAGAGAGGTGAACTATAAGAGATGAGAGAGGTGAATCATAAGAGATGATAAAACAAAGGTGAATTATTAGGGATGATAGCAAAGAAGTGAATTATTACTGATGATAGCAGAGAGGTGAATTATTAGGATAATAAAGAGGTGAACTTTAAGGGATGATTGGAAGGTGAATTATTAGAGATGATAGAGAGCTAAATTATTAGGGATAATAGGAGACAGGGAAATAATTAGAGATGATAGAAAGGTGAATTACTAGGGCTAAAAAAGAGCTGAATTTTAAGGGATGATTTGGAGGTGATTTATTAGGGATGATAGAGAGGTAGGGATGACAAGAAAAAGTTTTAGGGATGATAGGAGAAAGGTGAATTAATGGGGATGATAAATGAGAGGTGAATTATTAGGGATGGTAGGAAAGGGGTAAATATTAGGGATGATAGCAGAGGGGTAAATTATTAGGGATGATCGCAGAGAAGTGAATTATTACTGATGATAGCAGAGAGATGAATTATTAGGAATGATGGAGAGGTGGATAGATGATAGGAGAGAGGCAAATTATTAGGGATGATGGAGAGGAAAATTATGAGGGATGATAGTAGAGAGATTTAGAAATAGGGATGAAAGGCGAGAGGGGAATTATTAGAGATGATAAAGAAGTGATTTATTAGGGATGATATGAAAGAGGTGAATTCATGGGGCTGATAGTAGAGAGGTAAATTATTAGGGATGGTGGAGAGATGTGAATTATCAGGGATGCTAGGAGAAAGGTAAATTAAATAGGGATAATAGCAGAAAGGTGAATTAACAGGAATGATAGGGAGGTGAATTATAAGGGATGACAGAAGAGATGTGAATTAAATTAAGGATGACAGTAAACAGGTGGATTATTAGGGATCATAGGAGAGAGATGAACTATTAGGGACAATAGGAGGTAGGTGAATTATTAGGGATGAAAGAAGAGAGTTGAATTATAAGAGATAATGGTAGAGAGAGAAATTAGGCATGATAGGAGAGAGAAGACTTATTAGAGATGATAACAGAGAGATGAATTATTAGGGATAATAGGAGAGAGGTAAATTATTATGGATGATAGGAGAGATATAAATTATTGGAGATAATAGGAGTGATGAAAATTATTAAGGATGATGGGAAAGAGATTAATTATTAGGGATACTAGATGGAGTCACACAGCATATAGTATTCCTCTCCTCTGTATTTCAGTACACACAGTCACACACCTCCTACCATCACACAGCTCCATCATCCCTCTCCTCTATGTACATGCACAGTCACACAGCTCCATCATCCCTCTCCTCTATGTACATGCACAGTCACACAGCTCCATCATCCCTCTCCTCTATGTACATGCACAGTCACACAGCTCCATCATCCCTCTCCTCTATGTACAGTCACACAGCTCCATCATCCCTCTCCTCTATGTACATGCACAGTCACACAGCTCCATCATCCCTCTCCTCTATGTACAGTCACACTGCTCCATCATCCCTCTCCTCTATGTACATGCACAGTCACACAGCTCCA